>CAWYPQ010000409.1:0-130935 GCA_963965965.1 Trididemnum nubilum
GTTCAACAATAACCTATTCTATTGCTTGAATAGTGTGAGATGTTGCATTCATCTATCACACATTTATACAATGCGTCATCTCTCATTTTGATGTGCCCTTGAATTATAAGTAATTTTGCAGTAACTGACTGAGATTGATATATACTGGTATTGGAAATTGTACCAGTACTAATGACATATTGGCAAACAATACAAAACAAAGCAAGAAGGTTTTTTTTCACTCCAATAGCCCACTTTAAATTCTATAAAACATGAATAAGCTTTATGAACTTTATTGATTTATTTTTTATCCAATCTGTAGTTACAGTATTATTTTTATTTTTTTTAGTATGCTTAAAGTTAGAACGATTCTAATGTTGCCTTGCATTTTCTTTACATATTGACTGTGAGTTTTGTGTATACACTGTACAAAGTGTGCATATCTTCGCAACACTTTTGTTTTAATTTTGCATAAATTTTTTATCATAGATAGTATCAGACTGAGAAAATCTAGAAGCTGTTTTTTTTAACCTTAACTTGGCGAGGTGGCAGTAGACTTCGATGACCTTTCGGTCCTTCGCTGTCTCCTCACCAAGTGACTAAATATTGCTTTGGCTCTGCAAGTTTGTGTGTTGGTTGTAAAGGAATTGCATATTTCGATGCTTTGGTGATAGACCTAGAGAAAGTTGCAGTTTTTTTCTTGTGATATGACGTCACTTGGTAAATAAATAAATATGATGATGACTACAAATCGATAGTTATCACCAGCTTTATGCGAACCACAGCCGGCAGTTGGCTCAAGTTTTTCAGTTATGTTCAAATATTTCTGCAACTAATCTTTTGTTAAAGCTGCAAACCTTAGAACTAAAATACTACAAAATGCCTAAGATTTTGAAATTTTAATTGTTTATATTCAAAAACCTTTAATTGTTTTTTTTTTTTTTGGCATTTTTGGCTCAGTCTGTGTTGATATCTGGATTTCTAAGTGCTTGATAACCAAGAGTACAGCAAATATCATATCATTTTAAAACATTACAAAAAATCTGTAAAACCCTACTAATAAAATTTTGTAGCTCAACTGAAATACTGTCTGCGTATTTCAACACAGATTAGAGCAGTAAAAGTTGATTACATGTTCTTATTTAAACTGAACATGAAATTACATTTTAATGTGGTGGTATGAAGGCGTCATAAATTTTTCTTTTATTGATTTTTTACAATATCTTGATTTCACTTAGAAATTCTTACTAACTAGCTGGATTAATTCATTTACCTTCACACCGAGCAGATCGAACTCCTTGATATTTCAGTTAAGTTGCATAATGATATTTCGGTTCTTGCTTCTCGACAACTCGCAGAACATGTTGAAGTTGCTGACCAATTAGCCCAATCAGGACACGGTGAAGTATTGCATCTGACTAACCTTGTTCGAACCGTTGAATCATTACTTCCTGTAGAAAGCATTATCTATTTAGAAAATACAATACTATCACTAAAATAAGAACGAAACGCGACATAAGGGCGCAGACATAAGGGCGCAGGGACATAAGGGCACAAGGACATAAGGGAGTAGGGACATAAGGGTGCAGGGACAAAAGGGCGCAGAAACGTAAATCTGCAAGCTGCGCTAACATTTTCGTGCTGAGAAATAACATTGATTGATTAGTATTTTAGTTAATTTTTGAAAGTCAAGTTTTGAAAAAAAGTTTTTTCAGTTCGTTTCCTGTTTTTAATGTTCAGTTGTCGCACAAAGCACAACCCTTAAACCAGTGGTTTTCAACCTGTGGGCCATGGCCCACCATTGGGCCGCAGAAGTATTTTGCAGTGGGCCACAGAGCATTTTGGTTTGAAAAAGTCGTATTTGCACGATGAGCTGCTTATTGATTTGGTTTGAAAGCTTGCAGAAAGTTGCGTTGAATGGCGAGTTGACTTGTTTTTTTGTTGGGGCGGGTGGGGGGAGATCACCTGCTTTCGGTCGGAAAAAACGTTTGAATTTTGGTGAAGACCTTTTTTGGGGGGATCACCTGATTTTAACAGAAAAACCGCCTCAATCTAATTCAAGACTGATGAAAATTTGGGTCAAGTTCGTTTACTGATGTTTCAAGCTTCCAAAAAAGCCTCTCCCCCCCTTTGCAAAATCCTGGCTACGCTACAGCTCAGGATAGTGGAAAATTGCAATTGAGCAATACTATAAGAATTGGGCCTTGGAAAATTTTTCAAAATGAAAATGGGCCACGGTTAGAAAAAGGTTGGCTTAAACTGATGTTTATTTTTTCCTCATTTTATTTGCTTTACGTAACCGACGAACGTCAGTGGTTGTTTTCAAACGCAACCATTTAATTGTTTTTAAAACGTCGTCATTAAAGGATGTAGTTAATTTGTTAAGCAAACATTAATAATTAGTCTTTTGTCCCGCTGCGAAGCTAAATCAATTCTTTCATTTTCTCGCTCTAATAAGCCGAAGGCGTGTAAAGGAGTTTGTGGGGCCCATCTCCGTGTTATTGCGCCCGTCAATGCAGCTCTTTTCGAAGTAAATCGTACGCAGTATTGCCAATGGCTCGCCACCACTGCTACATTACTTCAAAAAGAGCTGCATTGCCGGGCGCAATAACACGGAGATGGGCCCCACAAACTCCTTTACACGCCTTCGGCTTATTAGAGCGAGAAAATGAAAGAATTGATTTAGCTTCGCAGCGGGACAAAAGACTAATTATTAATGTTTGCTTAACAAATTAACTACATCCTTTAATGACGACGTTTAAAAACAATTAAATGGTTGCGTTTGAAAACAACCACTGACGTTCGTCGGTTACGTAAAGCAAATAAAATGAGGAAAAAATAAACATCAGTTTAAGCCAACCTTTTTCTAACCGTGGCCCATTTTCATTTTGAAAAATTTTCCAAGGCCCAATTCTTATAGTATTGCTCAATTGCAATTTTCCACTATCCTGAGCTGTAGCGTAGCCAGGATTTTGCAAAGGGGGGGAGAGGCTTTTTTGGAAGCTTGAAACATCAGTAAACGAACTTGACCCAAATTTTCATCAGTCTTGAATTAGATTGAGGTGGTTTTTCTGTCAAAATCAGGTGATCCCCCAAGAAAAAGGTCTTCACCAAAGGTTTTCCCAAAACTTTTTTTCAAAAATTAACTAAAATACTAATCAATCAATGTTATTTCCGCAGCACGAAAATGTTAGCGCAGCTTGCAGATTTACGTTTCTGCGCCCTTATGTCCCTGCGACCTTATGTCCTGCGCCCTTTTGTCTGCGCATTTATGTCGTAGATTAAAATAAGAAGTATCTCTGGTACAATACATTGCATAATTTAAAAATTGAATTACAATATCTTGATTTAGGTTATAGTTTCGTCAAAAACATTTTGAAGAACAATTTTTTTTGCAAAGATTATGCCAAAATCTTGACCTTACTTTTTGATATTTATTTGGTAAAGTTTTGACGGAATATTCTAACTGCTTGTTACTTCAGGTCAAATTAATAAAAATTAATGTTGTATATTACGCAACAGTCGTTTGCTTTTGAAAGGCGTAACTTTTCTATGAGATAACTTATTACAAGTGCTCTCAAAAAAGGTAAAAATAATAAAATTAGAAATAAAAAATATAACTAAAGCTTGACTATAGTTCCGTTTGGATGCGAATGTACACATCGCAAGTTCAAAGTTTTCATACAAGTATATTCAAATGCAAAAAATATGTAATAGAAGCAGAATAAGATAATTTCGGAACGCGGATTTATTGACCTTATCGCAATTCGTCAATAGCGTATGGATTCGAAATTTTGGATAGATGAAAGTTTTGCAATTGATTTCAGTAGCAAACTGAAACTCAAGCATTTGAGGTTTCTTTGATAGGCTTTGTGCAACGCATAAAAAGATTCATATTGCGGTTTGGGGTATGTCTTAAAGAAGAGAATAATGTTTTAAAACACAGTTTAGTAATTTAATGTGTTCTAATCGATCCGAAAAAAAATTCAATATCTTGACATTTGTCTTATGCTATAAGTCAATTTTATTTTGCTACTGTTGTTGTTGCGACGTTTGTAAAATTAATATTCCTTCTTTAGCCTTGCTTTTACACTAATACATTTTTGCAAATTTAGGAGGTCTTATAAGCTTTGTCGATGATTTTCCAAATTTATCACTCTCGAAATTTCCATTGCGAAGAAATAGTTTCGAAATATTGCAAGTTCATGCTTTAGTTATTTTCGAAAATAGACTTAAGCCGTTAGATCCATATTGTCGGAACCGTGCATTTCAAACTTTTGTGACATCAGAAAAGATTGACTCTTCAATTTTTTTGCAGAATAAGTAACGCGATGTTCGATATTCTGCGAGAAATTGTGCAAAGCCTTTTTTGGCGCTAAACGCTAGGTTGCCAATGGTACGGAGTCAAACGGATTAAATTTATTTTTGCAGATAAGAAATAGTAAAACAAGATTTGAGGAAGCTCTTTGATAACTGAAGTAGTTTTCACTTCTTCTATAAAACAAATCTAAATCAGTACCTCTTTACATTAAAGTAAAGCCATTATTCAAGAGATAACAGTAATAATCAATAAATGATTTCCGATGATTGATTATTATTGAAGACAAAATTAATCCCCATAATTTGTGTGCATTAAGGAATACAGCACATAGTGCATACTGTATTGCATTAAATATTTCTGCAATAAATTAAAACCTACGCAATAAATTTGTTTGCATTAAGATTATACCGGTAATACGGTTTTTATTAATACTGCCGCCTGTAGAGGAACTAGTTTTTTGTTTTTCTGCAAATTTACCGTGGCAATCGGTCACTTGCGTTCCATCCGCGAGTACGCAAAATGATCTTTCTTCAATCGTTCCTCCATCACAAGCCGCGCTACATTGATCGCCGCCGGACAGTGGATTCCATCCTGTCCAAACTCGACATGGTTCGGTATTACAATTTTCATATTCTGTTTCTGTTGTACCCCAGTATGATTGCTGCCAACGCAAGTGGTCGGTGGAACGTCTTTGAAAAATAAAGTATTCATAAAATATAAACTTTTTTATACAACATTTACAGTTTTAGTACTGGATTACAGTTTATGCAGTGATTCTAGAAATGAGAAGTGGTGGATTTGAATTTTCCATTTTTCTAACATTTTGAATATTGTTTTTTGTAACATTTTTTAAATTTTAGAATTGTTTTTAGCTTTTTCAATTTAAAGCACAGTATCTATTTTAAATAAAAGACACTAAATCTTTTACTGAAATGATATGAGCTAAATTTGACTTATTTTTTGTCGGTTATGCACAAGGAACAATAGCATGAAATTATACCTTCCAGTTACTGCGTTGACTGTTCGCTAAAAATTTTATTCTGCTTTTTTTCAACTCAATGTGCTAGGTTCGAAATATGATTTTCACTGATGTATACTTTAAATATTTTAAATCTTATTATGTTGCCAATGTTATTGGTATTGATTTCATTCAACTTAGTCAAAGTGTGATGATTTTTAGTAAGTCAATTTCATATTATACTTTAGTGTGGAGTCCTACTACAAGCTATTTTGGTCAATGTTTACTGAAAGCTCGTAAACGTACATGAACTCCGTAAACTGATGATTTACAAGAACTCACAATTTTCCTCCTTGAATAAATTTAAGCTTTAATTGCTGAATTATGATTTCCAGTATTTCGCACAGCAAGAAAACTAATATCGTTACCCAGTAATTCCAAAAGAGAGTTCGTCTGTTAACTAATGACATGGCTGAACTCTGCCAAACTGGTCTTTGATACACACCATCTACAATGCTTAAGGTAGACTTATTTTGGTACCTATAGGAAAAAATCAATGCGCCGGAGTTCTGACTAAAATAATGGAAAGATTATTTAAGTTAAGGTATTTTCGCACCAGCTATTCATTTAGATGCAATTTAGGTGATATGATTAATATTTGTTTGAAAGTAAAGCTAGGAGCTCGTTCATCGGGTTTACACATTTTATTCAAAACAGCGTTCTCCGATGTAGTTTTATTAAAGTTGACGTTTCGCTCCCTCAGTCCGGGGAGCATCCTCAGAACAGTAACGCATTTCTTGTTTGCAAAAATACAAATGAAACTAGTAAGAAAAAATACAGGTGACCAGGAAAACACTGTTATGACGTAACAACCAAAAAATATACAACATTCGTTATTACAACATGCAATATCACAGAAAAATTATTACATCTGTCAAAAGTATTATATAATGTGTATTAAGTTACGTGTGGCCTACCAAAAAAAATTTTTACTATCAAAAATATAACATGAAAATTAATCCATAAGCATACCATAAACAATGGGCATGTTGGCTCCGTCAATTCTGTTTAAAAAGTTTACTTCAGCTGCTCTTTGATTTATGAAAAAACTCTCTGCTGTGCGGCGCTTACTGTAATAGGCTTCCATTTTCAAAATTTTAGCTTTATCCCGCGCTATAGAATGATCAAAATCTACGATATGTTGGCATAAAGCGGACTTTTTTACATCCATTCTTTTGACTGCATCGAAATGTTCACGTTTTCTGGTTTTTAAACTACGCCCAGTCTCCCCAATATAAACTGCATCACAATCACGACATGGAATTTCATACACAAGCCCACTTTTTTCAGACTCCACAATACGGTCCTTAGGTTTGCGAAAAACAGTTGACAACATACAATGTGGTTTCAAAGCCACTCCAATGCCGACTTGGGCCAAAACTCTCTTAACAGGCTCAGAAACTCCCTGCATATATGGAATTGAGATAAAAGCAGAGTATGAGTCAGGCGGTTGAGATCGAGGGTGAGATTCAGTCTGCTGAGCAAGAAATTGATCGCTAGAGCACATATGTCTTGGAAACCCATTGTTTTGTAATGTTTTGGTAGCTGTAATCGAACTCGGCCAATTTATGTTCTGGCTTGTTGGTTATATTATCTGCTCTTGAGTAGAGGGTTCGGGCAATGCTGAGCTTTTGAGTGGTAGGATGGTGAGATGTATAGGGTAGATATCTACCGGTATGTGTGGGTTTCCTGTAAACATTAGTGGAAAAAGAGCCATCAGCCTCACGATGACGTTTTTCTTCATCGTGAGGCTGATGGCTCTTTTTCCACTAATGTTTACAGGAAACCCACACATACCGGTAGATATCTACCCTATACATCTCACCATCCTACCACTCAAAAGCTCAGCATTGCCCGAACCCTCTACTCAAGAGCAGATAATATAACCAACAAGCCAGAACATAAATTGGCCGAGTTCGATTACAGCTACCAAAACATTACAAAACAATGGGTTTCCAAGACATATGTGCTCTAGCGATCAATTTCTTGCTCAGCAGACTGAATCTCACCCTCGATCTCAACCGCCTGACTCATACTCTGCTTTTATCTCAATTCCATATATGCAGGGAGTTTCTGAGCCTGTTAAGAGAGTTTTGGCCCAAGTCGGCATTGGAGTGGCTTTGAAACCACATTGTATGTTGTCAACTGTTTTTCGCAAACCTAAGGACCGTATTGTGGAGTCTGAAAAAAGTGGGCTTGTGTATGAAATTCCATGTCGTGATTGTGATGCAGTTTATATTGGGGAGACTGGGCGTAGTTTAAAAACCAGAAAACGTGAACATTTCGATGCAGTCAAAAGAATGGATGTAAAAAAGTCCGCTTTATGCCAACATATCGTAGATTTTGATCATTCTATAGCGCGGGATAAAGCTAAAATTTTGAAAATGGAAGCCTATTACAGTAAGCGCCGCACAGCAGAGAGTTTTTTCATAAATCAAAGAGCAGCTGAAGTAAACTTTTTAAACAGAATTGACGGAGCCAACATGCCCATTGTTTATGGTATGCTTATGGATTAATTTTCATGTTATATTTTTGATAGTAAAAATTTTTTTTGGTAGGCCACACGTAACTTAATACACATTATATAATACTTTTGACAGATGTAATAATTTTTCTGTGATATTGCATGTTGTAATAACGAATGTTGTATATTTTTTGGTTGTTACGTCATAACAGTGTTTTCCTGGTCACCTGTATTTTTTCTTACTAGTTTCATTTGTATTTTTGCAAACAAGAAATGCGTTACTGTTCTGAGGATGCTCCCCGGACTGGGGGAGCGAAACGTCAACTTTAATAAAACTACATCGGAGAACGCTGTTTTGAATAAAATGATTAATATTGCTGTATTTTGTACATTTAAATGCATAATATGCTTGATTACAAATTGTTGTTATTATCTTTATACTATGACCAGCCGCTACTTGAAAGGATTTCCGGACCCAGTGAGGCTTTATTTCAGGGTGGCTTTCCTTTTCTCACCACGCTCCGCTGAGCTAAACGTAGGTTTAGGCTGGTTCGCCCTTCGTTGACTACCTACGTAACCGTGCCTGGCCTTGTACTTAAAGCTACCTTCTTTTTTTCTATCAATTATTCGAAGAAGTACTCCAACCGTCAGATTTATTTATGTATTATGTGTCTGCATGTGAATGTTGACGAGCGTGATTGATTAGGCCTACATTGTGTATATTTTAAGTGGTATGACAGGTGTAGCAACCATGCAAACAAAATTCTTTTGTGTTGTCATCAATATCCTATGCATAATTTAACGTCTGACGGTGTGTCGCTACTTCTTCTTCCTGACTCTACGTTTTATATTGTGGTAGTATCCATTTTCTATTATTGTAGAGGCAAAGAACAAAAAAAATGAATGAAGCAGATTACAATTTTGTTACGTTTGCGGAAGATCAACAGAATCGCTTCGATTTAAAAGAAATTAAAGCACTGTTGTGTTTTTTCTTTGTCTTACTTTGATCTCTGCACGTATCTTTTACGGTTCGAGTTCTTCCGTTGCAATGTACAGTGTAAACAGATGTTTCTGTTTAAATTCATTCACCAGTACAAGTTCCAATACAACCATCAGTACAAGCGGATTCATTGTAACAAGGATAGTAAACACGTAACAAACAATCTGAGTAGCTTGAGCAAACACGTTCACGTTGTTTGATTGCACAGAAACACTCTCCTGAATATTGTAAAACTCTCTGAAAAAATAAAATAATCAAAATTAATTTTGTTTCTGCTTTTATGACTAAACCATTTTAAACATTGAAGGTTATTGCAATATTTTGCCAGCTCATAATTATCAAAGCTGCTGTGTTCAATTAATTTACATAAACTTAAAAATTAGTTGTCAAAAGACATACCGTAATTATAGTATCAGATAATTTTGTTTATCTATACGTAAGCAAGCAAAGAAAATATCATAGGCGCAGAGGCCAGCGAGTTCACTATGCCCACTGAAAGAAAACGTATTATGCTTCTCATTTAAATTTGGTGTCAAAGACTTTTTGTTTATCTGATAAGGTTAAAGTTGAAATACAGTACATTTCAATCATTGGAGCATAAAAATTGGTCTTGAGAAACAGTTTCATTAAGAATAAAAGAGCCAAAGCTGTCGTAAACATTTTATTTAAAAAGAGACGTTTCGACTAATTACTTAAGTCATTTTCAATCTGTAAGTAATGCACAAGAAAAATTACAGCAATAGGTAACCTGCAAAGTTAAAATGAACAAAACTGGCAAAAAAAAAATACCGAAATTAACGCAATGTAGTTTTACAGTGTGAAGACATCATTGCTTTCAAGAATGTGCCCAAACCAAGGTAGTAAGTATTCAAATTTATAAGGGCAATGAATCTAACCAAGCGACACTCATCCGCTCAACCGCCAAAGCACACCCAGAAACCAACCTACACAGCCCAATTCTACTGAAGACAGTATAAAGTCAAACGAAAATTACAGAACCCGAGCAGTCACCCACAAATTGAAAGATACCAATAAGCAGTTTTCTACAAATCATCACTATGTACCTAGCAACTGACTATATGTGGTAATGCTTGTAATTAGCCAGTGCACCCTCACTTTCAGACGCACTATTCTATCCACATAAATCCTCGTAGTAATTTAGGCATATCCTACATTTACGTTATCAAGAAAACCAGTGACTGAAATTGTAAAAGTAAATTATTAACAAATTCTAAATTACTAAAAATTGCCAAAAGTCCCAAACGGCTGGAATATTGAACACCAACTAAAAGTCCCAATAAATTAAGAAAAAAATCCTACCTTGATCTGTTGTTTCTTGAAAGCAATGTCAAAAAATCTAATTGGTTGTCAGTCCGTCGACATTGCTTTCAAGAAACAACAGATCAAGGTAGGATTTTTTTCTTAATTTATTGGGACTTTTAGTTGGTGTTCAATATTCCAGCCGTTTGGGACTTTTGGCAATTTTTAGTAATTTAGAATTTGTTAATAATTTACTTTTACAATTTCAGTCACTGGTTTTCTTGATAACGTAAATGTAGGATATGCCTAAATTACTACGAGGATTTATGTGGATAGAATAGTGCGTCTGAAAGTGAGGGTGCACTGGCTAATTACAAGCATTACCACATATAGTCAGTTGCTAGGTACATAGTGATGATTTGTAGAAAACTGCTTATTGGTATCTTTCAATTTGTGGGTGACTGCTCGGGTTCTGTAATTTTCGTTTGACTTTATACTGTCTTCAGTAGAATTGGGCTGTGTGGGTTGGTTTCTGGGTGTGCTTTGGCGGTTGAGCGGATGAGTGTCGCTTGGTTAGATTCATTGCCCTTATAAATTTGAATACTTACTACCTTGGTTTGGGCACATTCTTGAAAGCAATGATGTCTTCACACTGTAAAACTACATTGCGTTAATTTCGGTATTTTTTTTTGCCAGTTTTGTTCATTTTAACTTTGCAGGTTACCTATTGCTGTAATTTTTCTTGTGCATTACTTACAGATTGACAATGACTTAAGTAATCAGTCGAAACGTCTCTTTTTAAATAAAATGTTTACGACAGCTTTGGCTCTTTTATTCTTAGTGAAACATTTCAATCAATTTTGAAGAACGCTTAGTATATGTTGTTGTTGTATTTTTGATCCTTCAGTAGCTTGACAACTCAATTTATAAAGCAACTTGCCTAGCCCCTTCGGACACTATAGTAGTTCTTTTTGCAAGAATTTTATTTTCCGTCATAAAAGGTCCTCATAAGCAGGAGCGTATTTGGGGAGGCCATTGGGCCGTGGCCCCCCCTTTGGGTCGCCAGGATCGTGTAATTGCACAGAATAGTATGCAAAATCGCGGCATGGCTCCCCCCTTTGCAAGTTGGGCATAAGGTTTGATCACACAAAGGGCAATGTTTTGTGCATTTTGTTTAGGCTTGTATCCATGTTTGGGCGGAAAACCGGACTAAATTTGAGTGAAGAACTTTTTTTTTTGCTCTTCACCAAATTTTGGGCGAGAAATCGGACTGATTTTGGGTGGAACAATTTCTGATTCAGATCTTTGTTCTTCTCAAATTTTCTGAAGGTCTTGGCCCCCCCTTTTCAAAATCCTGCGTACACTGTTAAAATTTTTGGGTCCATCCGACCCAAAAAATACTGGTCATAGGCCTTTGACCCAAAATTTTTGGGTCGTGGTAAAATTTTGGGACGCCAGTAATTTTGAATCAAAAACTTGGGTCAAAGAAAAACTTTGGGTCAACGTTTTTGGGTCATTGCAAAAATTTGGGTTAGAAAAAACTTCAGCGTCAAAAAATTTGGTTCAAAGAAAAATTTTGGGTCAACGTTTTTGGTTCATTGCAAAAATTTGGGTCAGAAAAAAATTCAGGGTCAAAAAATTTGGGTCAAAGAAAAATTTTGATTCAACGTTATTGGGTCATTGAAAAAAATTTAAATCAGCAAAAAATTAGGGCCAAAGTGATATTTTCTGTCAAAGCTTTTGGATCAAAACAAAGATTTGGTTCAACAAAAAATTAAGGGTCAAAAAGTTTTGTCAATGCAAAAATATAAAGGTTAAAGAAACATTTTGGGTCAATGCAAAAATTTGGATCATCAAAAAATAAAGAGTCAAAAATTACAACACACTGTAAACTGAAAAGTGTTTCTTGTACAAATATGTTAAACCTCTAACTGCTCATGATTTCAAGCATGACCAGCCGACGCAAAAAAGACTGGTCATAGGCGTTTGACCCAAAATTTTCGGGTCGAGGTAAAATTTGGGGTCGCCAGTAATTTTGGGTCAAAAAATTTGGGTCAAAGAAAAATTTTTGGTCAACGTTTTTGGGTCATTGCAAAAACTTGGGTTAGCAAAAACTTAAGACTTAAAGAACTAGATGTTCATTTTCCCACGGGAAAATAATACGGGACTCCGCCAGTTCCATTTCACCATCGTTCTCCCCTTCATACTTCGAGGGTTACCGATATTTCTGTAAAACTCAATCGTATGCAATGCAATGCAAACAAACTGATTTTGTCTCATGAAGAAAATAAACGTGGATTTTAAATCGTTCGTGGTTTGGGTAAAACCGATATCCGGCTAAGTATTCGATCCCAGCTCAGTTCATTCACGACAATTTCAAACCCTGGCGCCTTTAATCATTACGCCAGCTCAGCATATGAACCCAACTGACTAAAATCAATTGGTAAATTTAGCTTTCAAAAAGTGATTTTTGGGAAGGTTCATGTTGGGGGTTTGTACCCCCATACCATGTAAAAATTTGTGTTTTAAATATCTATTGATATCCAAAAAAACTAGCGCCCTAGCTCAAGCCGTTCAAAACATCTGATTGTGGGGGTCCATTTGAGAAGATTCCGGAGGAAAGTACTCAAGATTATGTCAAACATTTTTTGTCTTGAATAGCTTTTGATGTAAAACAAACTGGAGCCTTAGCTTAAGTTCAACAAGTTGATTTTTGTGGGGTGTACGTGGGGATTTACGGAGGTGTGATACCCCCGTATTATGTCCAAGAAAACTGGAGTTTTAGCTTAAACCGTTCAACGCAATGACGTTTGGGAGTTTTTGGGGGGAGGGTGCCCCCAAACTATGTCAATTTTTTGTCGCTTAAATACCTACTAATATCAAAAACAACGAAGACTTAGATTAAATCGTCCAAAAATTGATTTCTGTGAGGTTCATTTGGGGATTTCCGGGGGGTCGCACTTTCAAAGTATGTTGAAGTGTTTGTCTTTTCAGTATTTCATAATATCAAATAACAACTAGAACTCTAACAAAAGCCGTTGAAGAAATTGATGTTTAAGAGGTCCATTTGGGAGGTTCTCGAGGCGGGGGTGGTACCCCCATTCTGTGTCAAAATGTTTGCCTCTGAAATATCCACTGATATAAAAAACACCGGCATTGTAAGTTTGGTTGTGCAAAAATTTGGTTTTTGGGGGTCCATTTTGGGGGCTTCTCTGGGGGGCACCCTCAAACTATGCCGAAATATTAGTCTGTTGTATCTGTTGATATCGAAAAATAAACCTGGCGCCCTAGTTTGAGCCAAACAAAAAATTAATATTTGGAGGGTCCATTTTGGGGGGGTTCGCAGGGGAGTATTCCCAAATAATGTCAAAACTTTCGTCTCTTAGATATGGGCTGATAGTAAAAATGAAACTAATACCCTAGTTTGAGGCAATCAAAAAATTGATTTTTGGGGGGCCTGTTTTGAAGGGGTCCCCGAGGGGGGGGGGCGGCACCCCCAAACTATGTCATAATATTCATCTCCAAAATAGCTACTGCTGATATCATAAAACACTGCCACCGTAAATTAAGTCGTTCAAAAAATTGGTTTTGGGGGGATCCCAGAGGGGTGCCATACTCCCAAACCATGTCAAAATATTTGTATCTTAAATATCTACTGACAGCAAGAAACACTGGCACCAGTGGCGGATTTAGGGGGGGGGATGGGGGATGCATCCCCCCACCAGCCTAAAAACGATTTTGGCCAAAAAATCAGTCTCAATTTCGGTGAAGAACTGTTTTTTTTTTTTTCTTTGGAGACCACCTGATTTTGGGGGGAAAAACCTTTGTATTTCTGAACTTTCCGAGAAATTTTGTCTCAATTTTCGGACAAACTGATTCAAGAACAATAAAAATTCGGGTCAAGGTCGTTTGCACTTTTCTCACTCTTTCAAAAAAGCCCCCTTTTTCCAAATTTTGGCTACGCGCCTGGTTCCACCCCTACACCCCTAAAACAGCCGCTCCATTGCAAATTTCTGACTACGCACCTGGTTACAACACATCCGAATTTTTGAGGTTTTGTGCTTAAAATTTTTATTATTCCCCCCACCAAAATTTTCTGGATCCGCCACTGCTCGAGGCCAAGGACACAAAAAAATCCGAGGCCAAGGCCAAGGCCAAGAACAGCCTTTCCGAGGACAGAACCTCTCGAGGCCAAGGGCAGGAATGCTCGAGGCCAAGGCCAAGGACCAAGAACACAAGCACAAGTGCTCTCCAAAAAAAAAAAGGTCTTCACAAAAATTTTTCAAGCGATCTCCACAAAAAAACGTTTTCCAAAAAATTTTTCAAGCGCTCCACAAAATTTTAACAATTCAAAAAATACTGCTGTCCTCGAGGCGAGGACAGGCCAATTTTCGAGGACTTGAGGCCTCGAAGCCAAGGCCAAGGACTTGACCTTCGAGGCCAAAGCCAAGGACTTCAAAATGTGTCCTCGAGGACGTCCTCGAGGCCAAGGACGTCCTCGAGGACTCCACCTCTGTTATTTAATAGGCTGTGTTTTGCGTTTAATGCAATCTGCGAATGCTATCAATAAATGCAAGTTATGCTATCAATAAATACAATACAAGTGGATAAAGTAAATGCATTTTATCATTACTTAGGTATGAGATAAAATTGGGTAAACTTGTTTAAAATATAGCAAACATTGCTGCGCAACACCTAACCAAAGTTAGTTGACTTTCTTTTTAAAGTCGATCGTTTGAGAAAATTGCTGTTTTCATCGTAAATTAAAAGGCAGTTGCTGAGAACAAATAAAATTAAGTCTCAATATAAAGCAAAAAACCAAAACGTTAGTGAACATTTTTTTATTGGACGTTTCAAGATATTACTAGGCTCATTAGTAGCAGATAAATTATTAACCCTATGTTCCTCAACCTTTTTCAGGGCATTGACTCCTCAACGGCAGGGCTTCTGAAGCCCACCATGGTTTTTCGATAATAACTTGAAAACTACCCAAGCTAGAAATTTCAAAATTTCACTGCATGGTAGTAGAGCATTTATTCATCTTTCAATATAGCAAAAACAACTTTGGAATTTTTTTCCACAAGTTAATGAAATATGCATTTTATTTAAGGTCGTCAAGTTTCTGATTTTAAGCGCTTACTTAATAAGCGTTAAAAGGGATTATAATGGTTGTGCGCAATTATATTTGAGCGTGAAATGAGATTATAATTGCTTCGCCGTGAGAAGCGGTAACGTTATTAATTAAGATAATGACGTACACAATACGCTTATTGAAAGTCGACGAAATTGTTCAAGCATCACAAAAATTTCGGACAATTTTAATTATTTGAACTGATCTGATGATGTGACATAGTTAGATGACATATGATAAGCTCTATTCATGCGTTGTATGAGTTGATATACATTGCAAAATTGCATTAGATTCTTCATGAGTGTGGACAAAACTGTACCGTAAATTAAAACCTCACAGTATAATAAATTAATTGAATTACTTTTTGGGTAAATTACTGTACATACAATGATAGCCCCGTAAACTTGAAGACAACGTACGTCAGAGTTGTAAATCGGGCCGGGCATTTTGAGCCAGGTTTGGGATTTAAAGTTGACAAAAATTTTGGGCTTAAGTTCGGCCTAAAGCGTACTGTTTTTTTTCGGTGTACCAAAATATAATCAAAATAACTTGGCAACATTGCTAAATTTTTTAGACCTTACTAAACTTTCGGTTTTTTCGGGCATGATTTGAACTTCCACGTAGTTTTTGAGTTCGGGCTTATATTTTCGGGTTCGGGCTTATATTTTCGTGTTCGGGCTTATATTTTCGGGTTCGGGCCTGAATTAGTCGGCCCGTTTACAACTCTGACGTACGTACAAAAGATTTGTTGCAAAACCAAATGCACTACTTTTTCATAAAATACAGCGATAAGCTGCAAGCTGACCTCGTTTACTTCAATTTTGGCGTGTTGTCATATTGCATTTAATTCAAATCAAATCTCTCATCATACTTGCTGCATTACGCCGAAGCGTATTACGAGTTGACAGGGCCAATCTTCGCGTCATTGCGCCCAGACAACACAGCTTCATTCGAAGAAATGCCGCAACGGTGGTGAGCCGTTGGCAACATTGTGTCCAATTTGGCTGGCCCAGATTTAAACTTCAGTCCTCCCGTTCCAGAAATCAACGCGATTTGTTAAAATTTGAAGCTTTTGAAGCAAAGTGTTTGCAACAACAATCCAACATATTATTTGGATAATAACGATGCTCTTGTGGTTTAATTTACAGTATTTTACTGTGCTTTTACTCAGTAAAAAAATTAATACAGTTAATACGGTAAAACTTTTTTTTTACTACAAGATGGAAAAATCAAGTTTTTTACTTATTTTTTTAAAATTTGCTAAAACAATTTATACTTATAAAGGATTTATTCTATCATTCATTCCGATTAAATGCTGCTGAATCGCTCATATTACCGTATATAAAAGAATGATTGTTTTGGATTCTAAAATCGAAAATATTGTGATCTCCGTTTTTGGAATCAACCACGAAATTACTCCCAAACGTAATCAAACAAATAAAATCATTTTCATGCGAAACAAGTACTGTAGTAATCGTTGACAAAGTTCTCTGATAATGATTTTAACAATAGAGATACTAATTAAAGTCAAACTGCAGACAAGAACAATAATTAGAATAAACGCTAAATAAACAATACGGAATAGCAATCAGACGTTGGTTTTTACACTCAAGTGAGTATTTTCCACTATTGCTTTTCTATCTGTATAACGCATTACACTAATGAATAATATTGTCTTGTTAACGATTTCTAATTTGTCTTACAAAATTGTAATATAACAATAATTACGTAATAACAGTATTTGTTATAGCTTGCAAAAAAAAAAAACTGGGTGTTTGTTCAATAAAAAGTAGAATGCGTTACAAAATGAACGGCATTCCTATTATTTTTTATGATTTTCTAATCATGTGAAACACTTTCTGCACAATGTAAAAATACCCCAAAACCGAAAAAAAAACTTTTGATCGTTCTTGGGGCTTAATCTTCAAATATCCTAAGGTACGGGGGGCACCCGGCAGGGTCTGCGAGAGGGGGATAGAGGGTGCATCGTACCCAGGCCTGCGTTTAGGAATCTCGGGAAGATCTATAAGTTCACGCGCACTCAATTAGTAGTAGTTCGGTGAGCATGCATGTAAAAGCCGGCCGAATTTCCGATAGAGATCTTTTTTTTGGTTTTCACGCAATTTTTAACAAAAGCTGGCCGAGTTTGCAATGAAGAGCTTTTTTTTGTCTTTACCCAAATAAAAAGCTGTTGTTCTTCCCCCTATTTCCCGCCTTGGTCTTGGCAAAAGAGCTCAATATCAATTTTTGTACCCTGATAAAATTTCTCTCTGAGGATCTGGTCAGAGGTGGAGTCCTAGAGGACGTCCTTGGCCTCGAGGACGTCCTCGAGGACACATTTTGAAGGCTTTGGTCTTGGCCTTGGCCTCGAAGGTCAAGTCCTTGGCCTTGGCTTCGAGGCCTCAAGTCCTCGAAAATTGGCCTGTCCTCGGCTCGCGGACAGCAGTATTTTTTGAATTGTTAAAATTTTGTGGAGCGCTCGAAAAATTTTTTGAAAAACGTTTGTTTGTGGAGATCGCTTGAAAAATTTTTGTAAAGACCTTTTTCTTTTTTTTTTTTGGAGAGCACTTGTGCTTGTGTTCTTGGTCCTTGGCCTTGGTTTCGAGCATTCCTGTCCTTGGCCTCGAGAGAGTCTGTCCTCGGAAAAGCTGTCCTTGGCCTTGGCCTCGGATTTTTTTGTGTCCTTGGCCTTGGCCTCGAGCCTCGTGTCCTCGACTTCACCTCTGGATCTGGTCACCTGTCAAGGCCCAATAAAAGCAAGTTTTGAAGCAGTGTAGAAGGTTTATAGGTATTACTGCAATGCGAAATGCAAAACTTTAGAAACTGAAAACTTCTCTGATGATTATTTACGCTTGAATAGCAATATCCTTTGATTATTAATTACTATTATCAAGTAGAGAGGAAGGTCTCTAGAGAGGAAGGTCTGAGGTTCAAATCTCTAGCCGGTCAAATCGGGCATAGTATTGTGAACGGCTCGCCATTGCTGCGACATTTCTTTGGAAGGAACTGTGATGCCCGGGCAGAATGACGAGAAGATGGGTCCCACAAACTCGTTACACCCTACAACGTAATACAGCAAGTTTAATGAAGATTTAATTGATTTAATTTGAACTATTTGTCACCTAAAACTAGTTACAGAAACATTGTATTTGTAAAAATCAATAAATAATAAAAAAAAACATCAACTTAGGGGCGTGTGATTAAACTAGTTGACGGCTTTATGTGTAGGTAAAATTAAAAACAAAGCTTTTTATTTTCAATTTTGTGAATCGGATGTAGTGCATTAAAAATAAAGCTAGACTATATTGGGCATGAGTTTATATTTTGCAATGGCCAGTTGGTTGAACATTTACGCAATTGCTAATGGAACGGGAAGTTAAAAGTCAATTCCCGGGCAGGTCAAATCTGACACAATTTGGTTACGACTCGCAACCACTGCTACATTTATTCAAAAGGAACTGTGCTGTCCAGTGGCTATGACTCGGAGCTAGGCACCGCAAATGTTGTCACGCGTTTCGACATTATGTTGCTAGTATTGCCCAATGAGGAATTGGTTTTGATTTTTTGAATTGGCGTATAGCTAACACAACCTGTAACTGCATTGAATCATGATTCATTTTCTTCTGTAATATATTGTTTTGTTCGATTGTAGTTTGCCAGGAGTCATTGCATTGCAAGCCAATTGTAACTCTATTCAATCGAAATTAGCGTAAAAACAAAGACAAAGGAACCTAATTTTCGTTTATTGCCTCGGGCGTTGTAGCTTTTCGTTCGCAACGTAGTCACACTAATTATGGTAATTCATCTAATCTGAGACATTAATTTACTCTAATCCTCTTACTCTCAATCAGAAATATTATGCGTGAAACTAAAATTTTACACCGAAAGCTAGAAATTGGCTAAATTTTAAAAAATTTGTCAAAAACCCCCATTTTACGCTTGAACCCCTTATGTTGAATAAACAAAAACAGTTTCATCATAATTGGAAAAAACAAACAGGAAAAGTCAGGAAAATTCAAGTTTTTATTGCGAACCAAATTTAAGTAATTACTGTTTGTAACGAGTGTGGGCTTCAGAAACTCTACAGTTGAGTAATAAAGGGTTAAGGCAACAGCAACTTGTCGCAAACAAGAAAAGAAAAAGCGCCAGAAAAAGGCAAAGCAACGATGCAAAAAAATCGAGCGCAAAATTAAAAACAATGATTTTTTTTCACACGTTGAACAAATACAAAGGAATTAAAGCTTTGTCGAAATTTAGATCGGGGTTTCTTTATTGGATCATTAAGGTTTCTTTGATTAATAATTTTCGCCAATGGCCAGATCTTGCCATGATGACGGAGTTGCTGAAACAAACCGAGTGATTAGGGTTATTGGTCAAATATCGAGTGACGTCCATATCCCATGGTGTTTTAGAAGTACGTTTGTTGTTATTGATGCGGGTAATTAGATTTGGTGACGTTTGGCCAATGCAAGAACTGCCACAGTTAAGTTACAACTTATTTTGCACACGACGCCATAATGATAGAGAATTTGCTGTTGCTCTTTATGTCTAAACACATTTTTTAACCTACACTGTAAAATTTTTAGTCGGAACCACCCTCTTCCACCCTTTTTGAAAGGTGGCTCTTGGTGGAAAATGGTTGCTAATTCCACCTTACCAAAAAACTAACTCAATCGAGAGGACATTTCCACTACGGGGTGGAAATATTTACTGATTTGGTGGAAATTACCACCAAAGAAAACGTTTTGTCATAATATGGTGATAGTTTCCACTTATTCATTGAAGAAGGTGGTAAGAACACTTATTATCTCCACTTTAAAAAACAGTTGGGTGGACATTTCCACTATGGGATGAAAATATTTACTGGCTTGGTGAAAGTTATCACCATAAATATAAGTATTTTCTAATGTGTTGGTAGTTTCCATCTTTTTGTTTTAGAGGATATTTGGAAAATTTATTTGGCTTCCTACTCAAAATATTTGTTAGGTTTTCTCCCTTGTGTTGGCCTTGAAGGTTGAGGTCTTGACTATCACACCTCTATCAAGTCAACCGATAGTTCTATGTGTTGTTCAATATTCGGTTTCCGATCCGATGAAAACTAGGACTGGATTTTGGTTAGGAAATTAAGAAAAATCTAATTCGGATATCATTTTTAATTTTTCGGATCGGACAGGACCGCAAAATTTCGGTATCCGCACAACGCTGATCACGCTTACGCTGAAGTACAATGGAGCTTAATCAATACCTAAAATGCTTTTGAAGGACCTTTTATTCTTGATTAATGACGAATAACTAAGTATGTTGATGCTACATACCGCAAATAAATAGCAACAAATGAAACACCATTTTCGTTGTTGAAGGTATGTTTGTCGCCTTACGTTGTATGCATAATTGCGGAGTGGTTTTGATTAGATAAATGAGTCACGTGATTTACTCACGTGAACAACAAGATGAATTTAGTTTGGTTCAGGTCAGTTGCAGACTTCAGACTTGAGATAAGTTTACCAATGGAGCCGCTTGGCAAGCAGGCAGTGAAAGGAAGAAGAATTTGGGATTTTTCAGTTATAACAAATGGTAAAGGAGTGTCAAATCTCTTTGCTAGTTTACCAATCCCAATCAGACTCACGTCTTGGGTTAGGCTACAGTGAGAATGTCTAACAGCTAACCATGTTGCTAACTCCTTAAATTTTATCCCAGCATTAGCGTAGCTAAATTTCAGCTTAGCCAGTTAGCTGGATAGGCTAGCCCTTATAGAAGTAGCCTATACAGTTAGCTCGTTACTGCTGAGATGGCGTAGGCCAAGTGGATAGAATGTCCGCCTGTGACACGGCACACCTGGGTTTGATTTCCGGGTCGGGTAAGACCAAAGACTTAAAAACTGATATTCATATTTTCACTAAGAATAAAAGAGCCAAAGCTGTCGTAAACATTTTATTTAAAAAGAGACGTTTTGACTAATTACCGTACTTAAGTCATTGTCAATCTTATTCAAATAGCTTTCTGATAGTTTTAGATATTTCAAATAGTTTTAGATATTCATAGCTTTCTGCTTGACGTTCAGCGTAAAAGGGTAGGCTATTGTGGAGTTTTCACCTTGCATGGTAGATGGATGACAGGTGGCAGCTTGACTGGAATACCGCAAAGGGGTTATTTGACTATCTCCTCTGTCCTGGCCGAGTTACATAGAGAAATTTCAATTTGTCCCATTTCCTGCTAGCAGGTTACAAACTTGCTAGAGTAGCCTAGGCTAAACATGTGGCTTCATACAACAGTACCAGTCACTTAACAACTATCGAGAAGAGGTGGTCAAAGGCTCAAGTGGTGCAGTTGAGTGTGGTATTTAGGATAGCCTAGGCCTACTCAGTTAAAAACCAACATTTCTATGAAAGATGTAAGCTTAGCCTATGAAGTTATAGAGCAACATGGCTGAGTGGTAGGATACCGTGCGGGTTATATAAGTTGCAAAATTTACATCATGATGGGTGCGATTCGTGGCTTGTTTGATCGCAATGACACATTATTATTTTGGTTGGCTGCGACTGAAAGAGTGAAAGCTTATTTTCCAGTCTCTCTTACTGCTTTGTGTTCTTTGATTTATCTGTTTCAGGTTTATATCAGTCAATTTTGTTGCCAAAAAGTTGTAGGTTGTAGCAGGCCTAAGTAAAGTACCGATACAGTAAATTTTAAAAAGATTAAACTGGTGGATTGGTTTACATGCTGAGATTTAGTCAATTTTGAAACAGTTGTAGACTATTCTACTAGCCTACTGTATCAGTAGGGTAGAGTCGGGTAATTTCGACAACTTTCTCACTTATTTTTAATTTTTAGAAAAGACTGGTTCTTTTTCAACTCTGTTTGAACTCCATCTGCGCAGTATTTTGTTTTCGGCTTTTTTCAAACCAACATCGAGATACTATGACATCATGCTCGCTAGCAATGTGATGTAATAAGGGTTGCCGAAATTTCTGGTAAAACTAGAAATTCCGGCAAGCAAATAAATTATGTTAGTTTTTTGCTCTAATTATCTCAGCTGCTTATTTAGTGTTAAATTTGGTTAAATCGAATAATATTTAAGCAGATTTTTGACTAATTCGAACAAAATATGTTGCTCAGCTAGGCTCAAAGACTGAAAAAAGGCAGCAAATATGATCTATGATTCTAGTTACAATGGTCCAAACAAAATTAAAATCCATTTCGCAAAATTTTACAAATTCTTGTTTTTATTAATTTTTCTAATTACAATTGCATTCTCTAAATATTTTCTCTCTTAAATTTGAATTTTTGTTAATTAAACGAGTCTTTAATTCTTATAATTTTTGTTAACGTTGCAAAACTTCTGCTTTTGATGCTTTTAGGATAGAGTAATGGATTATTTTTACCAAATCCGTTTTCAGCTCGCGTAATAACAAACACCGCCAAGTACTTACTAACAGCAACAAAGTTAAACTACAGTACAGCCTAGAAAAGTAGCAACAGACCAAACGCTTCCAAATGTTATTAAAAGTTTGATTCTATTATTAACAGAAATATTGTAGCTGCAAGAAAAGAACATGCAGAGGTCTTCAAAGATTGTCAATTTTTTTGCAGAATATTAGGTGACAGGAAATATTAAAGCCATTTTTAGAAGTCTCATAACTTCTAAAAAGACCTGCCAGCATCAAACTCTAAGTTTTCACACCTGCCAAAATTTCTGGTTGCCGAAATTACCCTACATCACCCTATCAGTAACAAACCTTAACCATAAGGGCACAGAGGCTTGGTGGAAATGCTTACACTACTGATACAAAAAATACTAGCTTAATGGCATCTTATAGGCTATTAAGTTATTGGCAGTGTCTGCTGCACCGACCCGATTTCCAACATCTAATCGCTGCTGCACTGGCAGCGGCGGTTGTTTTATTTTGCTGTTCAATTTACTATCTATCAAGCTGGCATCGCTGCCCCAACCCTAACTCTAATAATAAGATTTCAGAGAAAAGAAAAGGAATTTGTAGCGTTATAGCTCTCTAGCGCTATTTTTGGTAAGCGTGTCCAGCGCGACTTGATACCTCAACCCTCGGCATTGCAGCCAACCGTACTAATCACTACGCCATCACGCATCAGGGCTTCGAAGTTGATGCGTCAAAGTGCTGTATTTAAATCAAATCAATGAGAAAAATGCAATTTGATACGCTGCCGGTGCACTAGCGGTTTGATGTCTGAAACCGGACCGGTGCAGTAGACACTTCCTAAGTTATTTGGGGACCAATAAGTAATTTTCAATAAAAAAATGACTTCTTTGTCCCTAGCTGACTTTATATTAGATGCTGTTAAGCAGCCATTTTATAATGCAAAAGTAACTAAAATCTCCATTCCAAATATAATTCATCAGCTGCTCCTCCAATCCTTTTTGTAATTAAAATGCCAGTATCTCTGAAAGGATGGCTTTGAGTGGTATTAGACTATCCAGAATCATTGATTTTTTGTAATTTCTAAGCAAAGGTGAAAAGCTACGTTTCCACTATGAGGTGGAAATGGGGTAAAAAATAAAGTAATACTCATTATTCAAATCACCCAGTAGCCTAGAACTATCCAAAAATCAGTAGGCCTACTGCTAAAACCATAGGCCTAGGTTACCAAAAAGATAAAATTTTTAGCTCACTTATTTTCACAATGATTCATACCTAAAAGAAGGAGCTTTCAAGAGGAAGAACTCTCGATCTGAAACAATTTGCGTAACTGTTTTGTTGTTTTTGTTGTGTTAACTTTCATCAATTGTTGCAAACGTTACAGCAACAATGATGAAGTTGTGGTGGAACTATTCGGAGGATGAAATCTGGATTGTGGAGAGAGTGGAGGAGCTTTCAAGAGGAAGAAGTCGCGATCTGAAACAATTTGCGTAACTGTTTCGTTGTTTTTGTTGTGTTAACTTTCATCAATTGTTGCAAACGTTACAACAACAATGATGAAGTTGTGAACGAACTGCTCAAAGGATAAAATCTGGATTTAAGAGAGAGTGGAGGAACTTTTGAAAAGAGAACTGCGAGATCCGAAACAACTAGCAGAACTTGATTCGCTGGTGTGCTTATTGTTTGTGAGTGCAAAATTGAATAATAAACGTAAACGGTGCAAATTTTGTGCTTCAGTGTAGAGCAAGCTTAGAAAAGATTGAAGATTCAAGAGGATGAATTTTGGATCTTGAAGAAGTATGAGCGTAGTACATCTTATTTCAATGTTTTGGCTGAATATTATTCAGGAATAAAAGTGAACAATAATGGACAACATCGTACTATAGTATTTAGAAAGTAACCAAAATGTTTTCGTTTTGGATTTGCACACTTTCAAATATGAACAGTTCGTGTGAATATGGAGAACTACGAAAAACTAAATCTTTGAAGAAAAGATACAAAAAATAGTAAAATTTCAGAAAAAAATTTGATTTTTCTACAAAATGAAGCTGCAGATTATAGAAGATAAAAAATTATAAAATATCAAAACTGAGTAAAAAATTATTCCTGATCTTTCATTATTTTTAAAAGCAAAACATACAAAAACTACCATAATTCAAATTTTTTTAGTCAATATGACGACATATTTTTGTGGGTTGCACTACGATAATATTTAAATATTTGTAAAGTTATGTGACAAATTTTGTAATTACAGTGTAAAATATTTTCCCAGCATAGGCCAATAATATATTGATCTATCATTCAGTTGATTGTCAAATATCATTGTGTGTATATAACCTTTGGCTAAATGCTATTTAAAGTATCTCTATTTCTCAAAAAATAATGTAAAATTTTATAATCGTATTTTTGCGCGTTTGTTTATATAAATGCACACTCAAAGATGCACGAAGTAAATAAAGATAAAGATGGTTTGCTGTGCATAGCATAACTCAGCACATGTCAAAAAAAAAATTTAAATCCTACAGTATCTGTTTCACCCGTAATCAGGAATATCAGGGGTGCCTTGTTCGAAAAGAATTGTATATTGTACATGTAGAAGATTGCAGATATACAAAACAAAAATAAGAAAATTCCTTCTCCCGAATTCTTTGAAAACACTGTTTGGTTTCTATTGTAAAAGCGTGTTGCTTTAGGAAGAAATTCAATTTCCACGATCTTCGCTTTTCTATTATTCAAGTGACAATAAAACATGTGAACTGAACTCTCTACAGGTTTTTTCTCTAACGGAACAAGCGTAACATATTTTGATGTATAAAAAACAAACCTGGAAAGCACAAAAATTATGACGCCTGATATTGGTGATTGACTGTTGTCTCACAAATCGAAAACAGAAAAAGTAATCCTTTGCATAAGCAGGTTTGTTGTTTACAGTTTCATGATGATTCACGTATCATTTATTATTCTGCTCGTAAATATTTCTCTATTTTGCGATAACAATAGGTTTTGCAACATTTGAGGAAATTTGCCCTAGTGCGAAATGAATGGAGCAAGTAAGAAAAACTTTGACCAAAGCGATTCTGCAAATTATGGAAAACTCTACTATCAAGAACATTAGGTCTGATGATGATTGATAACTACTAAGCAGAAAAAAGAATGTTTGGGAAAATACTGTAGATTGATATTCTAAAGTTCATGATTAATGATACTACCCTGCATGTATAGGTAATGAGGTTATTTAGGTATCAAATGCTCTTGAAAAACGTTTTAGCCGAGAAAAAAAATTGGCAAAAAGCAAAGTTTGTAATTTAAATTAAGTATATAACAGAAAAAAAAAATTCAGCATGGAGGCTGTCTAACTGTTCGTTACTTGCCACGTGGCCGTATGTTATTTAACCAGCCCTACTCTTAAGTTTTTCCACATTTAGTTAACTTTGAAAGTATGGAGCTAACCGGAATAATTATATGCAGTTTATAACAGCGTATTTTGATTTAGCATTAGCAAAGAACCCAAAGATTATGCAACATTGGAGCTCGACCGATATATCGGTCAGCCGATATATATCGGCCGATATCAGTGCCAAGCCAATATGTCGTATCAGCTATCTACTATCGATAAAATATCGGCTTAGCATATTTACCTTTAACTGTTTATTTTTGAGAGCAAGCACAACCGCTCTTGACTAATGATTGCCAAATCGTTGTATTTTTGGTTTGTTTTTTCATTGAATAATACCGAAGTGTGACGTGTGTTTGTAATAGTCCTTCGTTGGAGGGGAATTAGTGAAGCTTTTACTTTCAAGTTACTTGAAGAATAGTGACAAAGTTTTGTAGTTAATATATCGGTTATCGATATTGGTAGGTCTATCAGCCTAAAAAATTCCAAAATATCGATATCGCCCTGAAAAAGTCATATTAGTCGAGCTCTATGCAACATCATTAGATGATCAAAACATTTCTTTTACTATTCTCGTTTACGGACTTGAGTTTTGCTGAAAAAAAGAAAAGTCCAATTCGTGGTCTTCCGTTCAGCTTATATTAAAAACTGTATTATAAGTTTGTTTTAGTTTTAAAAATTTCAATGTTTTTCAAATATTTAGCAAACATGTTTTGGTTGTTACGTTTAGTAAACGTTCCAATATATCAGTTTTTTAATTATAAAGTAATTTGTGTTGTCAAAACAAAAAAATTGCTAAACATTTATAAAAAAAATACTATCTTGATTTTGCACTAAGGTACTTACCAACTGCCACCAGCAGTGAACAAAGTGCTGTACCGATACAATTAACAAAATCAGCTCTTTTAGAAAAGTAAGTAGGCCTAGTTACAGTATATCACTTTATTAATAACAATATATCACTTTATTAATAACAATAACATTAATAATATATTAATAATATATTTCAGAGATTATTTTCTCTGAGGAAAAAGTCAAAGTTTTCTCCACATTTTTTATTTCTATTACAGAATTGAGAGTTACGATTGAGCACTACTTAGATGAATACAACAGAGAATCCAAAGCACCAATGGATTTGGTAATGTTTCAATTTGCGATTGAGCATATCAGTCGAATCAGCAGAATTTTGAAGCAACCAAATGGGCATGCATTGCTAGTCGGTAAGTTGTCTTGCTTAAATCTCACAGTTATTTTGCCGTGTGTAATGTTGTCTTGTCATTAATAAATTGATTTAATTTTACGCGTCAATGCTAAATCGAACTTTTATGTATGTATATTGGAGGTTGTGAACTATTCAACACACAATGATTTTCTTTAAGATGTGAAATCAATTTTATCAAGTGATTGTAAATGCAACTTTATCTTTATTCACCGAGTTGCTATGGCTAAGAAACATCAAACGGACCTTTGAGTCAAGCTTCCACCTGCCTAACTGTTTTCCACACAAGGTGGAGGCTTCACACTGTCCTATTTGTTGCTGAACGTCAAGAAGTGAAGCTAGGAATACCAATTTTATAGTCTTTGGTTTAAGCTGGCAAGAAATTCATCTCCAGTCTACCGTTTTATTTGCTAGCAGACATTTTATGTTGCCTACTCGACTGCAGTTGGTAAAAAAGGTTAAAACGCTGTTTGTGAATGTACAGTAGTTTACTTTTTTTTTTCTTTTTGTAAGATTTAGCTATGGGAAGTGTATCGCTTGTACTCAAATTAAAAAAAAAATTGACAACTGATTTAACGTGAGGTAATAATTTAAGACTGATTTGGAAGTTTTGATATAGGTAGTGTTGGTAGTGGCAGACAATCATCAGCAAGAACTGCAGCATTTATGGCTTCATACGATCTCTTTCAAGTTAATGTAACCAAATCGTATTCCTTTGTTAAATGGAGAAACGACCTTAAAAAGGTCCTACGCAGAGCTGGCGAAGATTTGAAACCCACAGTGTTTCTTTTCGGTGACTATCAAATCAAGGTAGAGCAACGTTAAATGATTGTGTTTTTTTTTTTTGTTTTTTTTACTTTTTCTGCAGCTTTGTTTCCAATAGTCCTGTTTATGCTAGAACCATAGCAAAAGATCCATTTGGTTGTGAAACTTCAGTAATGCTTCAGAATGATATGCACAAGAAACCTGAAACACTTCAAGAACCCCTGAAGAGTTGCCTTTTTCAAGACTTGATATGCTATTGGTTTTGTTTGTCATTATTGTTTAATTGCTTTTGTTGTTGCAAATTTATTTTGATTTGCTAATAGAAATATTGATGATGCATAAAGTTGTTTTCCTACAGTAACGCACAAAATTGACAACTTTTAGGATGAAGCTTTCTTGGAAGACATCAATTTGCTTCTAAACACTGGAGATATTCCAAATATTTTCGAAAATGAACGTTTGGAGATTATTGACAAAATGCAACGAGAGACCCAAGCAGAAGAAAACAATCAAACAGAAATCAATCAACTTAACATGTATTCTAAATTTATTGAAAGAGTAAACAGGCAATAGTTTGAAACCAAAATTTGAATCAAAAATACTTCTATGCAAAATTATTGGTTAAAGGGATTGTTCAGGTTAGTTTTTGTGAAACAATTAATTATTGGTGATGTTCTTCAGTCAAAAGATTTAAGGAATCAAATTTTTTGGAGATTACAGTACTGCTATATCAAATCTTACCATATTCACAAACATTTTCTGCCACTTTTTTTAGCATGAGCATACTGTAAATATCAATAATATATTCTAGTTTAAACATACACGCATAATATATTGATAATTGCTGAAAAAGTGTTATAATAAAATGATTTAGTAATTAGTCATCATGGATTTTAGATGTCTTCACATTGTTTTGGCGTTTAGTCCAGTTGGTGAAGATTTCCGAACTCGATTGAGAAATTTTCCTTCTTTGATCAATTGCTGTACCATCGACTGATTTCAAGTAAACAACTTACTTCCATTTGGTTTTCATGCAAAGATTATTGTGGCACAATCCTGATCAATTGAGACACCTACTGCAGTATATATTTTCATTAATTTTTTTAATTTTCGACTGATAAGGGGTACCAATCCTCAAGTTTATGCTGGTATTTCTTTTAGAGGTTCGATCTCTAAGCTGTTTCAAAGAATAAAGTAAGGTGGCAAAAATCTAACTCTTTCTCAGAGTCAATGGCATGCAATTTAACATTATTAGTAAGTCCCATATAGTTGTTACTCTTTCTTTTTCCATTTCTTTGCTGATTTTTTTCCAATGAAGAATTCTCTACTTAGTGAGCTTTTGAAATGTGTTTTTTCAATTTCATTGCTTGCTGGGTTTAAAAGAAAACACACTGCAATGTTGAGTTAGTTTGAACTTACTAACTATCTCCACTAGCGTGAATAAAATTTGGGCGTGAAACTAGTAAATCTGTTAAAACCTTGCTCCAAATATTTCAAATATAAATATTAATCAAGAGTCATTACCCATTATTATGATTTCATTACGTAGGCTTGGCCTGACGACGCACTTGAAATGGTGGCCTACCACTTCCTGGATAACGTTGAGATGGGCCAAGAGATGCGACAGCAAGCTGTTCAAATGTGCAAGCATTTCCATCAGGATGTCAGATCGCTATCAGAAAGGTATGAGTTGGTTTAATTTTGCATTTAAATAAAGGTTTAAGCTTTTGGAACCAAGGTTTAAAATGCAAAAAAATACTATAAAAACGCGTTTACATAAGACGCAATGCAATGCTAAGCAACCAAAATGTGATGTCATAGACAACTTGCGATAGGTTGCGACCGGTCGCGAACTTCACAAGCAGTTGCTTTGCTTCACTTTTATAAAATTGTTTATGAATGGTCGGCTATTAATGAAACCTAAAAAAATGGAATTGGCACATCGCTCAAACAAGGCCAAAAATTTGCGTTTGGAAAACTAGTTTTTCTAAATCCTAGTTGGTTGGTACAAACTTGATGAGTTTATTTAATTTTCCAAATATTTGTTTTGTAATCAGCTTCTATAAATAGTTGATAATGACCTATTGTTCTTCTTTACGAGATTACCAGCTTTTTAGGCTGTTCAAGTCTGCATCAAATAAGTATAATTTTTTTAGATTTTTTAAGTCTTTGCGTCGGCGCAGGTATATCACACCAACATCGTACTTGGAACTGATTAAAACTTTTAAGAAATTGCTTGAAAAGAAGCGATTTGACCTTCTTTCTTTGAAAAATCGTTACATAATTGGATTGGAAAAACTTGGCAACACTGAGGAATCGATTAATGACATGCAAATTTATCTCATTGACAAGCAACCAATTCTGGAAAAACATCAGGAGGTATTATATTACTTTTTTCATCAAAAAGCTCATTTACAGTACAATAACGCTCTACGCGTAATTACGTGTGATCCGTAAAATTGAGCCGTCTAAGGATGCAACGTCACTGGTTTTGTTACTGAGGTGTTGCTATGCGTTGTTAAAATATGAGGCAAAACTTGATTTTTGCAACAATCTGCTAAATTCTTCCATATGCGGTCTTTCATTATGCACCAGTCAGAATGATAATGAATATGCCAAACATTAACTTTTTTTTGAGTCTTATTTTTTAGGAAGTGAAAGTACTGGTAGCTAACATAACAGATGAGAGCATTATTGTCGAAAACAGACGAAAAGTTGTCGAATGGGACGAAGCGATTGCATCAGCAGGTAAGTTATCAAAAAATATTAAAGGTATGGTTTAAACACATATTATTCTCTGAAGAAAAATAACTGGAACGTTTCAACCACGATAAAATAAGATGCGAACTTTACGATATCGAGATGTGTTTGAAATGTTTAGTGAAGTATTAGCTCAAATTTCCAGTGGTTGTCAGTGACAGTGATAGCAAGTTTAGTTTTCCTTGGCAATACTTGCGGCAATGTGTAATGACCAGGGGAGGCAGTTATTGCTGACTGGTAAACCAATGCCCTGACAATTGAGTTAATTTTTTTTAAGCATGTCAGATTAGTAACAAAACTTGTTCCGAGTTGTTCCACAATATATAAGCTAGTTTTTATTTCTACTACTTTTCCAAATTTAGTTGTTGTTTTTTTTTAGCTGCTGAAAAAGCCCAAAAAATCAAGCAAGAATGCGAAGAGAAGCTAGCAGTGGCAATGCCTGCAATGAATGCAGCAATTGCGGCATTGAACACATTGCGGCAACAAGACATCACTCTGGTCAAGACAATGTCAAATCCACCCCATGGTGTTAAGATTACTATGGAAGCTATTTGCATTTTGAAAGTAAGATTTCGCTCTAATTTTTGTAAGAAGTTCATGTACTGTTTGGAAATTGTTATTGTGGAAGAACATTTGTCTTTATACACTGCTGCAATTTTCACATCAAGATCTTCATACTAAAAATATGTTTATTGTTGACAGGAAAAGAAACCAGAGAGAAAATCAGACAATATGGGACGCCCGTATGATGACTATAGGCCAGCTGCCAAGAAAATGCTCGGAGATTTGAAATTTCTCGATTCTCTCCGGGTAAGCTATACTTTTAGTTCAATTGTACTCAATACAAAATCAGCTATGTTTTCTGCTTTCATTCGAAGTATGTAAGGCAGATAGGTGACACCTCCAGCTGTTAATAAGCTTCTGATCAAAGTGATATGATTTATCATTATTTTGATAAATCCTGATAGTATATAGCTTAGTTGCTTTTACTCATTATTACATGCTAATGTATTGCACACACTGTATTAGGCATTTCAAGATGCTGCGAATACAAAAAAAATTACTAAATGCCATCTCCAAACTTTGTTTACAAAGAGCATTGCAGCCGCATGGGTTTTGTCAATAGCATATAGACTAAAACTTCAGAATTAAACGATTATTGGGGAGTATTAAATAAGTTGAAATAATCTTTAGGAATTTGACAAAGACAACATTCCTGCACCTGTCATGAAAAAGATTCGTGAAAAGTTTATTGATGACATCAATTTTCGTCCCGACTTAATCCGTAAAGTCTCATCTGCGTGTGAAGGGTTATGTAGCTGGGTGCTGGCAATCGAAGTCTACGATAGGTAATGAAATATTCATGCTGAAGCCTAAATTTATTAATTACGCAAATCAAATCAAAAGTTGTTAGAAAAATGACAAAGCACTCGAATATGATGTTTATTACACGCACTGCATAATTTGTTTTCCTTTCAAAAACCACGCAAAACCTGCTTCTGACTTAATTTCAAGAATAGCTCATTTGACTCTAATAGAAGTGGTTATTTTTGATTTGGAACTTGACTTAGGAAAATTAGGCCACAGAAAAGCAATTTTTGTAAAATCTTATTTCACTAGGGAGTTAAATAATGCTTGATGATTCTGGTAACCCTTGCTTACAATCTTTATTTTGAATTTTTTTTGTAAAAAATTGTTTATGTAGAAGGGTTGCCAAAGTTGTTGCACCAAAGAGAGAATCACTGAAACTTGCTGAAGATGACTTGAAGAGAGAAGAAGATTTGCTGCAAATCAAGAGAAACGAACTGCAAGAAGTGACCGATAAATTGCAGCTTCTTTATGATGACCTTAAAGAAAAGCAGACCAAAATGAAGGTTAGAAATATTTTTGTTTACAATAAGCGTTTTAAGCACATTGCAGAGTTTGACTGCATGTAAATGAGGAATTACCGAAAAATGGTGCCCCGATTGATTTGTTGAATATTGTTTAACGTTATCTCTTTTTGGATTTAGGAGCTTGAAGATGAAATAGAAGAAACAAAGTTCAAGTTAATCCGTGCTGAAAAATTAATCCAAGGATTAGGAGGAGAAAAGGATCGTTGGACGGAGTTGACAGAGACCCTCCACGAAACGTATCACAACGTCATCGGAGACGTACTGCTGTCATCAAGCGTGGTTGCTTATCTTGCTCCTTTCACACCAATGTATAGAGAAGTAAGTTTGTAAATGATTAATAACTTACATTCAAAAATGAGTTAATTAAATGTGCCAACTCCTCTTCTACTGATATTGAAGTCAGTTGACTTCAAAACACGGAAATATGCCAGCAATGAATGCTCTGCCTTATCTGCGTCACTAGGGGTTGAAGCGGCTACCCACTGTTGACCTGGAAACGGCATTAAGATGTTTTAAAATAAAGTAGAATTGTATGACGTGATATCATCTCTGTGAACTATTAAATTAGTTTTACCTATTTCACTCCAGGATTAGGTAATTTAATTTCATTTTCGCTATAGTTGAGTATATCGATTTGACTGATCACCATCTCTTTTTAGTTCCAGCAATTGGGTTTTTTATTGTACCATTTTTTGCTTAATGCTATATTTTTGTTCTTATGCTTTTTACATGGTACCGTAGCTTTTTTTGATTTAGCATCAACAATTTGATTCATAAATATGCTAGTTAGTAAAATTTTACCTGCTCTTTTGTAGGAAATTTTGAAGAAATGGTGGGAAGAATGTCGTCAAAGAGAAATTCCCATCAGTGAACAGTTCTCTTTATCAAAAACCCTTGGCGATCCTGTGCAAATAATTGAGTGGCAGTTTGCAGGACTTCCAAAAGACAAGTAGCATTAAATTCCAATTGCTTCAAGTTTTCAAAGAATTAAATCTTTTTGACATTTACTCTATTTGGTGCAGAGTGAAAATTAAGGATTAATTATAAAAGAGCCCAAAACAAATTTATCTATATTGTACAAACCAAACAGTTTATTGCGATATTTTGAAGTTGCAGCAAAAAAAAATGTCGACTTTTTTGTTGGATCTACTTTCGCATTTGCTAAAATACACAAACAAATCCATCTGGTTTTTAAGTTGATGGCATTATTTTATATATCGTAAACCTGCTACTTTTTGAATCTCAGTAGAAACAAGTAACAACGTTAAATGTTGTGTGGATGGCTGTCATTCTTGTCATTCTTGTATTACATGCATTTGATTTGATTTCAAGGCACTTTACCATTGTGTTTGTGACCTTCTCACCAACACTAAACAAATGCATTAAAAAATCAAAAGTGAAAAGCAATAAGATGTTAAGAAAAAAAGAATTTAATTTTTAGGTGATTATAATGACTTTTTTCAGTTTGTCAGTGGACAATGCGATCATTGTGAGCAATGCCAATCGCTGGCCCCTTATGATTGACCCACAAGGACAGGCTTGCAAATGGGTGAAGAACATGGAGAAGAAGAACAATTTGCACGTCTGCAAGCTCACTGATTCAGATTACCTGAGAACACTGGAAAATTGTTTACAGGTTCATCGACAATTCATACACATTAGTTCAAAAAATAAAAGTTTAGTGTCACCAGAAGATATAACATGAACTTATTAAGGACAATATAGTAAGAAAATTAATGATAAGCTATAGGCAGTATCCAGAGTCTTATAGGCACAATCGAACCTTTGATTAACAGCTTAAGATAGACTTTGGATACTGTCTATAGCTTATTATCAATATGAACTTAGTTTCACTATTTTGATTAGTATATTACCGGTATTAAAAAACAACGAAAACATAAAACGTAGAATGTTTTATAATTTATTTAATTTATTTTAGTACAACACAAAACCCTGAGGTTTTTTAGCGCCTTGATTTCAAACCTTCCTTTAATAAATAATCAAAATCAAATCTTTCATTATATTCGCTTTATTATGCCGAAGCGTGTAACGAGTTTGCAGGAGCTTATCTCATCGTCTTTGCGCCCAGACAACACAGCTCCTTTCGAAGAAATGTTCTAGCGGTGGCTAGCTGTTGGCAATATTGTGTCCAATTTGATCGGCCTGAAATTTGAATCTCAAACCTTCTGTTTCAGAGACGAAAGCGTTTTCAATTTTTTTGTACAGCAAAAAGAAGTTTTAGTGTTGATGAGTTTTAAACAATAAAAAAGTTTGTGCGACGTTTAATATAATTTCTACTTTTGTGCAATTTGCATGGGAAAGTTTGTAAAATTTTTTGTTATGAATTTTAGTTTGGAAATCCTCTTTTGATTGAAAATGCTCCGGAGCATTTGGACCCGATTCTGGAACCAGTGCTTCTTCGTCAAACGTTCAAGCAAAACGGAATGGAATATATCAAGTTAGGAGAAAACACAATCCAGTACAGCCACGGCTTCAAACTTTACATCAGCACTGCAATGAGAAACCCCCACTATTTACCAGAGGTTTCTGTAAAGGTAAATAACTGAACATTAAATATTTTAAAAAGTTGTCAAACTTTAATATAAACCAACAAAAAATACCTACGTGTATGTGAAAGGGGGGTTGATGTTGGTATTAACTGGTATGTCAAAACGTCCGATATAATTTACGTTTCGTGAAGTGTTTTGGCTTAAAAAGTTTTTTGCAGGTTGGTCTCTGTGCACTCATAGTATTAGTTGAAAGTGCAAGCGAGCTTCTATACCTTTCCTTGTCGTAAAGGCCTTGAATTGAGTTTACTGATTGATGTTTGTAGGTCACGCTGATCAATTTTATGATAACACCAATTGGACTTGAAAATCAGCTTTTGAGGTTACTAGCTGCAAAGGAACGTCCCGAGCTAGAACAAAAGAAAAGGGAACTTATAATGGAAGGAGCCGGCTGAAAGATATTGAAGACAGAATCTTAGAAGTGCTGTCCCAGTCGGGTGAGTGCTATTGCTGCATATTGATGTAAAAACTTATTATTACAAAATAAATAAAAAATTTTCGAACTACTTTGACTTGGTGTGGAAATTTTCTTGAGAAATTATTGCTTTTTTGTTTTCAATTTTAATCGATAAAAATTTTGTAAACCCATTATTCCAAAATAATTTTATTGTTTGGCAACGAGTTTTTTTTTACTTTTATCAGCAACTAACACTCTGATGGTCTGTAGAAATCTTACTTTTCCAGTTTGATCTTATTTACTTTGTAATTCTCATTTCTTGCAGGTGATATTTTGAAGGACGAATATGCAATACGAGTTTTGTCAGAGAGCAAAGAGCTTTCAAAAGAAATTTCAAAAAAACAGGAGATTACAAGCAAAACGGAGGTGGAAATTGACGAGACCAGAAATGGTTACAAACCTGTAGCAGTTCACTCATCTATCTTATTCTTTGTCATTTCAGAGCTTGCTAACATTGACCCAATGTACCAGTATTCACTATCATGGTTCATTAACCTGTACACACAAGTAAGTTTTTCTCAACTGACATTCGTCAGATTTGCCAATATACAGTAAAATATGATATTGCTGTGCTGCTAATTCATCTTTTTGCGGTAGAAAGTGACCAATAGACAGACAGAGAAAGCAAACATCAGTATTTTTTTTCTTGATATTTAGTGACAAATCCTGACACTGGTACAAAATACACCTAAAATAGTGGCATTTTCAAAAGCAAAGTAATTACTGTAAATGTGATATCAGAATTGTGTGAATTGTCATCTGCAGTAAATCTTTGTTAGTAAATTGTCATAATAATTTTTTATTATTCTGCATTACATATTTTTGCTTTACAGTCGATTGAAGAGAGCACAAAATCAAATGATCTGAAATCAAGAATCATCTATTTGACTGATCACTTTACCAAGCTAACGTACATTAATGTTTGCCGGTCTGTGTTTGAAAAAGACAAACTTCTGTTTTCCTTTCTGCTCTGCGTTGGAATTTTAAAAGGAAGGTCAGAATCAAAATTAATAATCCTATGTGCTTGTTGGTGTTGGATTGTTGTTGTTATTGTTGTTGTTGTTGTGTTGTTAATATTTATCCTTCTGTTACCGAACAGCTTCAGACGCTAAGTTTTGGATGATACACACACTTTTTATGTCGCTAAGTACTTTGATCGACTACTCGACAAGATAGAAATGAAAGTTAAACAACCTTACGCGCTTGTCACTTGCACAATGAGCATCGGAACTGGAGTGTGACTGGTCAAATCTCAGTGCAGCCGGTCGAGCTGGCAGCCCTTACACGAGGTGCTCTCAGCTTCTATACATCATTCAAAAAGATACAGTCTGTTTTTCTTGACTTGACAAGATGTGGAATGTGGCTTAAAATCTTTTCAGACATTCAAAGTTGTTTTATTATTTTTGCTTTCTACTGCAAATATTATTTTTGTTGCCGTAAAATAGTCAAACTTACTCACTGCATAAATGCATCGGATATTTTGGAAACATGAATATAAATGCAAAAAGATGTTTCCACCGTCAAAAATATTTGAATTGGTACGTCACTGCGTTTGGACAATTTGAAAACGTGGATAAAAGTAGACAATATGCTCTTGATTTTCCAGAGGAGAAATTGAAGACAGTCACTGGAGATTTCTACTTACCGGAGGAGCTGCTCTTGAAAATCCACACCCAAATCCTGCATCGGAGTGGCTCTCAGACAAATCATGGGCGGAGTTGGTCAGGCTCAGTGAAATCCCGAAATTTAATGGCATAATGAGACATCTGCATACCAACGTAAGAGATTGCAATGTTGCATTCTTTACTGAAATGTACAATGTTTCACCAATTAGCTCCTGAATCTTTAGCCGATCAGTGGTCCAGTAGATAGAGTGTCTGCTAATGGGTCGTGTAGATAAAGATCGATTCCCGGTCGGGTCAAACCAAAAAATGTAACAATGGATAGTCACAGCTTCTCTGCTTGACGTTCAGCAACAAAAAAGATAAAGTAAAACCTCCATCGTGTGCGGTAGATTTTTGGGCTGGTAGAAGTTTAACGTAAAGACTTATAGGTTCCTTTGCTATCTCCTAGCCAAGGCAACTTGGTAAATAAAAATATAATCACAATTAACTAATTTTAAGGAATTTGCAGCTTCGATAATAGCATAGCAGTTTTCTTGGCATTTACACGTTCCTAAAAGTTTTCAGTAATTTTCATTAAAATTTAAACTAAGCTAGTTACTTATTCGATAGATTGCTGACAAGACAAGACAAACTTTTATTTAGTTGTTCAGAAACAGATATAGCTCATAATAAAAAATAATACGAGGCAATATAGCTCATTATAAAAGATAGTGATAATATTTTTTGTTCTTCAACAACATGTGACACTTTTATCTTGCACTTAGCAATACTACAGTATTTGCAAATTTTGCTTAGAGCAATTCTCACTACGGTATTCGTAATTTAACTAAACTAGTCTTAGCAGTGCATCCCTAATTTCGTCTTTTCAGCTTTTGTCTTGGAAGAAATATTATGAATCCTCTGCCCCACAAGTAGAGCCTCTTCCCAAACCTTGGAGAGAAAAGCTGAATGATTTGGAAAGGCTGGTTGTACTGCGTTGTGTTCGTCCCGACAAAGTGGTACCTGCAGTTCAAGTAAGTGTCGGTTTTTGTGTCTTTTGCATGCTTTGTGTTGTTTTTTTTTCCTTGGCATGAATGTGGCTTTGTAGGAGCTCATTTCCAAACAAGATTTGAAATTCACAAATAATTGATTGTCTACACTTATTCAACATATATGATTTCAATCTGTGTTGGATTTTATTGAACAGTATTAGGATTTTAATGACTTTGAAATCTACATCTTTGTAGGATTTCATTGTGAGTAAATTGGGGTCAAGTTACATTGAGCCACCACCATTTGACCTTCACGCATGCTACAAAGATTCGAACTCTGGAACACCCCTTATTTTCATTCTCTCCCCTGGTGCTGATCCAATGGCTAGTTTGATGCGATTTGCCGAAGAAAAAGGTAGGATAGTTAGGTTTTTTACGAGTTCACTATTTATGATAATGCGTTATAGTACAATAATTCAATTATTAAAGTTCATTCATTTATTTTTATAAATAAAAGCTCAAACATATTTCATCAAAACATTGAATCATAAATAAATCACTAAAAAATGTCACTCATAAAAGTGCATGGCTATCAATGGGATTACATCCAACAATCGCTACAACTTACAACAATGCAATTACGATACAGTGCATCCATAAAAGTCGGTCAAAAGTTTCAGTTTTGTCATTAACTTTGTAATTAACGCCATATTAAAGAGAAATTGCTTTATTTTTGCTATCATCTGCAGCTTCCGTCACCTACCATTTGACTCAAGTTCAAAAATCATTTTTCATATCTTGCTTATATTAACGTTTGCTTCATTCATTTTTAAAAACCAATCATTCAGGAATGACCCTGCCCAGTGGTCTGTTAGCTGCAACACCAAAGACTCCCAGATCTCATACATCCAGAAGAGCATCGCTGCGACCTCGCTCTCCACCTAGACCACCTGATGCTTCACGGTCATCGTTGACTTCCATTTCATCGGGTGAAGAACAAAAGCTTCGCCGCAGCTCTTCACTTTTACTACCGCCATCTGAAGCAAGTTTGCTCGCTGCTAGTTTGAGGAATCCTACACAGGAAGCACGAGCACAAATGCACTTCGGTCCGTTCGGACTCGGAGAAGATGCATCAAAATATCTGGACTCTTCAGTTCTGCAAAAATCGGTTGATGAAAGTGGTGTCTGGAATAGTACGTGCATTTTGCATGCAGCTTGTTTTTGGTAGTCAGAAAAATTCTTTTTTGCGTAGCTTTGAAGTACATTAAATGGTTCATTTTGGATTGCCAAACTGTTATCTTAACGTCTAGGGATAAGAATAGAGAAGAAATACACGGTTTTTTTCTAAGCAGCACTTTAGCTTGCTCCATATTTCGAGTGTAATAACTACAGCAAACACTGAAATTCGTTCTTCTTCAACAATTTACAAGAACAAGACCCTTCGTCGATAACTGATTAAGAATTGTTATAATGCCATCTTTTGTTTGGCAGGTATGACCACAGGAATGCAAACGATATCTCTGGGCCAGGGTCAAGGTCCTATAGCTGAAAAGATGATTGAATTTGCTAGAAAGCGAGGCACTTGGGTTGTGTTGCAGAACTGTCATCTTGCTGTTTCTTGGCTGCCCGAACTGAGAAGGATATGTGAAGAGGTTAATTAGCTGTTGTAATTTATTTACATTCAGATACTAATAATTATTGCTGTGACCTAATGCTGTAAATGTTCATATGCGCAGTAAGTGTTGGTCTGTAATGTCGCGACTGGAAAGCGTCAACTGTGATTGAGTATGTTTTGTATAGTCATTTTGACTTAGTTTGCTCAACGAACCGAAATTAAGTGTCAAACTGCTAATCGACTTAGTAAACCTGTGCAGATGTGGAAAGCATTTTAAAATATAGAAAAATAAATTACTTTGGTTGGGAATGTAATAAGCTATATCAATACTTCAACATTATTTTTAAACTACTATTGTTTTACTCATTCAATTTTCAAAAGTTCCTCATTTTATGAGTATCAAGCATGAAGTATTTTTGACATTGAAAGTGCTTTATTTTTTAGTTCATATTTAACTATTTTTTTTAGGTTATCACTGACAAATCTACCATATCTGATTTTCGGTTATGGTTGACTAGTTATCCTTCACCAGAGTTTCCAGTTACTATTTTGCAAAATAGTGTCAAGATGACAAATGAACCTCCAAAAGGTCTTCGAGCTAACTTGATCAGGTCTTATTTGAACGATCCAATATCAGACCCAGCTTTCTTTTCTGCTTGCGAGCAAGATGGCAAAGATACGGTGAGACATTTACAAAATAAAGGGGCGTTTACACAGGACTCAATGCTACGCAAAGCAACCAAAATGTGACATCTTTGCCAACTTGCGACAGAATGCAACCTGTAGAAATTTTCGCCAGCGGTTGCTTTACGTAACTTAGGCAAAATCATTGATGAATGGTTGGGATATTTTGAGCAAATGGAGTGAGCGACCACTCGCGAGAGGTGTCAACCTTTGCATGGCGTTGCGTGCTATATAAACGCACCTTAATTACGCATTTTCGATTTGTGCATTCTTTTTTTTGATTTTGTGTTCGTTATTTGCCTTTTCTTGGGATTGTGGTAAGACGTGATCAGATTAGAACTGCCATACATTACGCTTTTCAATTACTATCTACATCTTTTTTGGATGTAGTCCTAAGTGCTGACAGCCTAATTGTTTAATGTAAGTTGAACCATTGTGTTTAACTATTTGTTTGTTGCTACTGTATCTTGTTTACTTTTTTTTTGTTCTTGCGAGCACTTTTTTTTTCAATTCAGTAGGCATTATGAGTTTATAACAAAGAGACTTAAGCTAAAACCTTTCAATTTGACATAAAAAGTGTGAAAGAAGTTTTGCACCACATACTTATGATGAACTTTGACTCTGGCACCTGAATTACGTAATAACCCATCGAAGTAAAGCAAAATATGTTTAGACGTGGAAGCGAATTCTTTTTTCTCTTTGTTTTTTCCACGCTCTGGTGCAAGAGCGGAGAAGTTTTGGAGCGCTTGGATGGAATATTGCGTACGGATTCAATGAGTCTGATCTTCGTATTAGTGTGCGTCAGGCCCAAATGTTTCTTAAGGACTATGATGAGGTTCCGTTGGTTGCTCTTAAATACCTAATTGGTAAGTGTAGCGCAAATACAAAATTATTGTAGTTTGAAGTGTTCATCTTCAACTATTCACAAAATAAAACTTTTAAAATGTATTGTTTTTAGTCAAACAATGTTCTAAATATCTGTCGTAATGGAATTACAACTTAGACGAACCAAAAAATATTTGATTACCTTTTCATTTTTCTCAGCCTTACCAGAATTTGTTATAGTGCGTGGTTCTTGGTATCAAAACCCATAATTGTTTTTCGAGATTTATAGTTTTGTTTGTATCACCTTGTATTTTGTAGCATCATAAAAGCTGTCATACCTGAATGCAATCATAAATTGAATACTATTTGCAGGCGAATGCAATTATGGAGGAAGGGTAACTGATGATCACGATCGGAGACTTCTCAAGAGCTTGCTTTGCAATTTCCTGTGCAGTGAAGTGTACGACGACCCTGCGTACAAATTCTCATCCAGTGACATATACTTCACTCCTACGAAGTCTGGATACGAAGCTTACCTATCCTACATAAAAGCTCTTCCTTTAAACACTCACCCGGAGGTGAATAAGAAATCAAAGTTTTGGTGATATTTTTTCATTGATCTCCATTTATTTATTTTTAAATTTTGGCTGACGTTTAAAATTGGCTGACTGAATTTTTTTTCAAAGGTTTAAGGTAAAGAAAAAAGCTTAAGTTTTATCGTTGGATTTTTTTAATTTGATTAGTTGATTTGACCAGGAAACAGCTAACCAAACGGTAGAACAGACTGACCGCTTTACAAGCAACCTCACGGAGCAGATAGATTGTCCGTTTAGATGGGGATACAACCAACTGACTGCAAGAAATTTGCCCAGATGACATTTGCCTAGATGCACGACAGAACGACGACACAGCAAATTTATTGCTTTTTGTATTTTTCAGGTTTTTGGATTTCACGAAAACGCGGACTTATCGAAGGACCAGCACGAAACACAGCAGCTATTCGACGGTATCTTGGTTACACTACCACGCCAAATGGCGTATGACAAAGGAAAATCTCCGCAAGTAAGAACCAATCTTGATGTGTAACTATTCAAAAGATTTTTGAGCTTGACTGACTGTAATGCTTTTTGCAGGAAATTGTTCAAGAGCTTGCTTCAGACATCTTATCAAAGCTTCCGTGCAAATTCAAGCTAGAGGAAGTCCAAGCAAAATATCCTACAGACTACAGCGAAAGCATGAACACCGTATTAGTGCAAGAACTGATTCGATTTAATCGCTTAACTGCGGTTGTGAGAGGAAGTTTACAGGTGCATTGTAATCAAACTAAATTTCCACGCCCATAATTATGTTTCGAAATTATTGCTTCTTTGTTTCTAAGTACAATTAGTGGTTAAGTGGATTGCGATCAGTCATGACCGAGTGGATAGAGCGTCTGCTTCTCAACGGTAAACTTGTGTTTGATTTCTAGTTGGATCAACCTACGACTATAAAAATTGGTATTCACAGCTTCCTTGCTTGAAGTTTAGCATTACAAGGGTAGCTAGGAGACTGCTGGTAGACAGGAGGCAGCTTGATTTAAAGAGAGGAAAGGTTCCATCATTGTCTCTTGGTCAATGAAATAAAATGTAACCATAAATTACCACAACATCACAATTCAATTATCTTTTGTGATTCATTCTCGCAATAAGTGGTAATCGATAGCCTATCTTTTTGTTAATTATTTAAATAGCTTATGACATTATTTTTATAAATTAAGTGTTTTTTGCTTGCTTAACGCGCAGGATCTGCAACGAGCGATATCGGGGTTGGTGTTGTTATCATCTGAGCTTAAGGATTTATTGGACAGCATGTTGGTTGGAAAAGTCCCGACGATGTGGTCAGCGAAATCTTATCCTTCTCTTAAACCGCTTGGTAGTTATGTCAGTGATCTCATTGCAAGGTTGCAGTTTTTCAACGTAAGTGGGAATTTTAAAAATTGCTTTTTTTAACTCTACGTATTAGTGAGTTTTTTTTCTTGCGCATATTACAAAACAATCTTTGAATATCTAAAAATTGAATTTTTTATTAAAATTATACTTAGAGTGGTTAATTAGACAAAGTTTGAATACTTTGCTATAAAAATTGTATAAATTCCAATAGCCTTATAAAAAGAGCGAAGTGAAAAAACTGAGAATAAGTTTTTTATGTAATTTTGCGTTTTTTAAACAGTCATGTTTTTATCATATCAAAGTTTGTTTACACCCAGTGGTTACTTACGTCACTCGCTCCAAATAGACCAACCACTCATCAACAATTTTGTGTAAGCGAAGTTAAGCAACCACTAGCGAAGTTTGCGTCCGGTCGCAAGCTTTCGCAAGTTGCAGATGATGTCAAATTTTGATTGTTTTGCATCGCTTCGTTTTGATTCGCGTCCAGTGCAAAACGCACCTTAAATGTTTCTCCTCATTTGTTTTTAGAAATGGATTGCTGATGGCAAGCCCACTGTGTTTTGGATTTCCGGCTTCTTCTTCACGCAGTCATTCCTGACTGGTACAATGCAGAACTATTCAAGAAGCCGTCAAATTCCTATTGATCAACTTGAATTCAAGTTTCATGTGAAAAACGAAAAACCAAAAATCCAACCGGTACGTTTAAAGTCGTACAGATCTATTTGGATTAACTTTGATATGCAAGTTAACAAAAGTTTAAAGGAAAAGTTTGAACAATTGAAAGGACAAGCTGCTGTAATTTAACAGTATCATTTTGAAACATACAAATTAATTTTATTTTAATCCAAAAAGTTCAACTGGATAAAAGATAGAAAATTGATAATCCTTAGGTCAAAGCTAATTCACTTTGGTGCATATGACCTGTATAGAATCGTTTGGGTTAATGTGAATTAGCTTTTATTTGTGAATTATAAATTGTTATGTTCTGCAATACTGATGGACTTATTAGAATAAAATAAACTGAATTTGAAAGTTCAGAAAAGCTATTCCTAATGACCTCATAATGATAACATAATGAAAAGTTACTCCAGTCAGTGTTAGTGCTTAAGACCTTAAGTTTATAAAGTTTTGCGTCAATATGCTAGTGACAAATTTGCAGAGGCGGAGTCTTTGAGGACATCCTTGTCCTCGAGGACACATTTTAAAGTCCTTGGCCTCGAAGGTCAAGTCCTTGGCCTTGGCCTCGAGGCCTCAAGTCCTCAAAAACTGGCCTGTTCTCGGCTCGAGGATAGCACTTTTTTTTGAATTGTTGAAATTTTGCAGATCGCTTGAAAAAAATTTTAGGAGGAATTTTTTGCTGGAAAACGCCTGAAAAAAAATTTTGAAGACTCTTGTTTTTTGGGGGGGAGATCGCCTGAAAAAAATTTTTGAAGACTTTTTTAGTTTGGAGAACACTTGCGCTTGAGTCCTTGGTCTTTGGCCTTGGCCTCGAGCATTCCTGTCCTTGGCCTCGGGAGAGTCTGTCCTCGGAAGGGCTGTCCTTGGCCTTGGCCTCGGATTTTTTTGTGTCCTTGGTCTTGGCCTCGGCCTCGAGCCTTGTGCCCTCGACTCCACCTCTGCAAATTTGTGCCATTATTATTAGTGCAAATTTGTTCAAAAATGAGCTCAAACTGAAGTTTAACACCGTTTAAATGTCTAGAAAATATGCGAAGTGAATAAAAAGCAAAAATCGTATTTTGTGCACCAACCTCTGAACTCATACACTAATATTGTGGTTTTGGTAAGCTTATTTGTAATTGCAAAGTGTGTAGAAACGGCCAGTTTTGAGTTTTGATTTTTTTCTACGTTTTAATGATGTTTGTAGAAGGTTGGTGTTTTTGTTCATGGGTTGTTTATGGAAGGAGCACGATGGAGCAGGGAACAAGCTAAGATTGTTGAATCACAAAAGAAGATTCTTTACGACCAAATCCCTCCGGTATTCTTTTCGAAGATGGTGTTTAAAAAATTTAAACTTACTCTAGCAAGATAAAAAATTACGAGTGCACTCAATAATGCTTTGATTACGGAAATATTCATTGCTCTAACTGCAGTTTTTGTGGAAATTTGACGCAAAATTAACTTTGTGTCTAAAACAAACAATACTAAAAACAAATTCAATATAAGTTGATTTTTTTAACTGGTTTCGCAAAGATTTGGCTGGAGCCGACTGTGATCAAAGACAAAAAACAGTCCAATGATTTTGAATATAACTGTCCTGTGTACAAGACAAGTGCAAGACGTGGGGTTTTGTCGACTACCGGCCATTCGACCAACTACGTTCTCACTATCAAGTAAATATTGCAGTAATTTGATTTTTCATGCATCATATAAATGCAATAGAATAACTACTTTTTCTAAACTTATTTTCTTTTCTTACCAATTTTTTCGGTGAGTTTCCGTGACATTCTAAATAAGCAGAGCTCAGCTAAACTGCCTAATTGCCTAAAAACATTTAAAATTATACGTAGCACAACCGGCCAGTTGGTCGAACGGTAGCGAGTTTGTCTCTGGAGCCGTAGGTCTGAGTTTTAGATGGGCCGGTGAAATCGGACACAGTAATCTCAACAGCTCGCAACAGCAGCAAAATTTTTTCGAATGAAGAAGCTGTGTTGCCCGGGCACAATGAGGAGGAGATGGGCTCCACCAAATTGCGACACGCTTCGGCGTAATACAGCGAGTATAATAATAAAGATTTGATTTTGATTTGATTATACGTAGCACTTTTTTTGACAACCAAAGTATTTATATTTTTTTAAAAGTCTTGTAGTTTAGACTTTTAGTAAAAGCGTAAGATTATTACTGGATGCTTTATAAAAAAGTTAAAAAAAATTTGTACAAGTGACTCGAAAAAAGAGGACCAAAATTTGAAAAAAAATTTTTGACTTTTTATATACGGCGAATATTAGGACGTAAGTTGTTGTTAGATGAGGCAAAATATTTTTTCTCTCGGTTGGTACAATTTTCAATTCAACTTTTCCTTTCAGATTTCCTTGTACCAAAGAAGAACCTCATTGGGTCAACAGAGGAGTTGCTTGTCTCTGTCAATTGGACGATTAATTCTACCAAATAAAGTTGAAGCTGTGTGCCAAAGTTTAAAGTCGTAAACAGAAAAAACACTGTGAACATAAAGTTGTGTATTGTAGATTTTCTGCATATTAACGGTAGATATTGCATAATCTTTCTTTGTTTAGTAAGTTGTATTTAGCAAGTTAGTGCTGTAGGATTATTGTTTACGATTGTCAAAAAGTTTCAAACTGTAAATACAGCTTAATTCTTAGACAAACCAAAATGTGATTCTAATTTGAAGCGTACGGGAAGCGATGAATGAAACAATATCAAACCATTGATTCTTTATTTAGCAAACAAACGGGGGGAGGGAAGAGAAGTGCATTGAGAAAAAGTTTGCTCTGGTTTCAAAAATTTTTTGCGGTCACGTATATTAAATGATTTGATATGCTCGTAGAACAATTGAAACGTGAAGAAAAAAGACACGCTAATTGAACGATGAAACAATATCAAACCATTGATTCTTTATTTAGCAAACAAACGAGGGGGGGAGAAAAAGAGAACTGCATTGACGAAAAAGTTTGCTCTGGTTTCGAAAATTTTTGCGGTCACGTTTATCAAATGATTTCGTTGGACATGCTTATAGAGCAAACGAACCGTAAAGAAAAAAAGATAAAGATGATAACTTCCAGTTTATTAAGAGTCTATGATCAGACTTTAAGTTAAAGTCTGAAATACATTAAAAAAAAGCAATAAAATTTAACCAAGCTTTAGTTTAACATTAGAGTCATCAAGAAGATGAACAATATTTTTATTATCGAAGTAGAATTGGTTGCTTTAATATGCCAAAAAAGATAAGTGCTGTCAATCGGTTTACTGCTTATCTACAGGGTTGGCGAAAAAAAATTACACCCTTGGACAAAGGTTCATTAACTTTTATTGGAATGAGATAACATTTTAAAATTTTTACCATTTTTTTACGACAATATATTGCGTAGCGGTGTAAAATTTTATTAAAAATTTCCATAAAATAACAAAATTACAGGCGTTTAAATAGTGAGTATCACAAACTGCAGTAGCATGAAAATTAACGCGGCACAAATAGTAAGCGATTGTTCATTCGTTCAATATTTTTCGATGTGTTGTTCGTTTTCTGCAATTACCAACCGCACACGAGATTGAAACCCATCGATGGCGTTCTCATCGTGGAGCTTTGTATTTCAAAGTTATTATCATTTGAAAAAAGATTTGTTAGCATTCAGGCATTGTTACGTCACAATGAGTAAAGAAAGGCCAATTATAAAAAAAAGTTACTCGTAGTTAAAAAAAAACCTTTGAACGCACTTTATGAAGAGATTGCGGTCTTCAATGTTTAAATGGACGTCATTTTATAACTTCTTGGAATTTCATTGTAAAATTTTAAACAGCTACGCTCATACCGTTGTAAAAAAATGGTAAAAATTTTAATATGTTATCTCTATGCAAAAAAAAGTTATGGCACTTCGTCTAAGGGTGCAATTTTTTTTGGCCAACCCTGCATATCTGAGTATAGCGCGTTACGTTCAATTAAGTAAAGACAAATAATAAATACAAACCAAAATGTTAGCTTCAAAACAGCCCAAAAAAAGCTAGAAATACAGTAAAACAGATTAGGTCGACTGCATTAGGAGATATTTTTGAGCCAACAATGCTAAATATTGTAAATACTTTCCACGTGATTCGACGCAATCTGCCCATTGGATTCCTGTCCTGACTAGCAAAATGCAGATGGAGAAAGAAAAGCAGCATCTCACTACCTAGCAAACAAAAAGGACAAAGATAAACAAAATCTTAGCAGATGTTTATATGGTGAGTTTCGTCAGAAGTGTATTCAAAAACCTTTCGCTGTAATGATTTAGATTGAATTGAATTTATTTTAGTGATCAGAATTAGAACAGATCAACAGTCGGTTTATCCCTTTGAAGCCAAGCAGATATATTTGTTAGCTGAGAAAAATCGCCATCGGCAATAACTTTCGATGAAATGTTTAAAGATTTTTTTTTTCAAAAATACATTCTAAAAATTTTTAACCATTTTTTAAAGCAATTTTAAAAAATTGGCAAAAAAACATCTCAAAAATTAATTCAACTTTTGCCAAAATTTGAAACAAAAAATGTCCATGGTTAACTTGCTAAAGTTTCAAAAACTGACAGAAAATCGACTTCACTCTCTCTTTCTCTCTGCATTGTCAGCTTTGGGCAGCAACTTGAGATTAAGGCGTCACACTTCACGGTCTTCCATCACATCCAACATTTCTCTTTGGGTGAAGTCCCAAACGATTCCTTCCAATATGCTCAATGTAATTGGTCCATCTGGTTCTAGGTCGTCCAACTGTTTTTTCCCCATTTGCTTTGGCAAATACAGATTGTTTGAGAAGTCTTTTCTGAGGCATTCATCTTACTTGACCAAACCATCTACGCTAAGATTTTTCAATTCAGGGAAGTAGCGTTCGATGTTTAGAGATTTTCGACTTTCAGAACTCCGCACCTTGTTAAATAGTGTAACTCCTTCGATTCTTCGTAAAAACCTCACTTCGGACGTTGCATTTGTGATCGCACTTGTTGAAGCCAAAAATATGTCTTGTTTAAAAACTGTACTTTTTGTTTAAATTCAGCCGACTTTAGTTTCGAACTCTGGCTTTAAGTTAGATTCAAGCTTTGATTTCACAATTCTGATTTCAAAATTGCTAAGGATTTAACGTAAAACAAGGGCTATTTGTTGTTTTGAAACTGCGCATACAGACATCGTTTTATTTTTCAAAGATTTAACTGCGCAGGACAGTAAGAGCTTTGTATACTTAGTTTGTGAAATACTTAAAATGAAGTCCAATTGCAGAATTATTTTAAACTAGCCGCAAAACTAATATTCGTGTTAATTTATAGGTCTGAATGAATAGGATTAGAATCAATAAGTAATATCTAATTGTTTGAAGCGATATGTCGATACTGCCACGAATTGTCGAAAACGTTAGTTGTTAATAAATCGACGGTTGACCACATCACAGCAGTCCCCAATCGGGTTGGAAATTCAACTAACAGTTTCTGCTCTATTTCGGTTATTATATCCAAGATTCATGACCGTCGTTGAGAATGGGAAAAAAATGATTTAAAATTAAAGAGCTTTGCCTTTTTCGATAATTCTCCTTTCACGTCAATGGAATAGTCCCAAAGCTCGCATTATTGCACAAGCCCTGTCTATCAGTGCTGGGCACAGCAAGTTTTTTTAAGTCCGCAGTCCGCAAATCCCAACCGAATTTCAATTTTCTTAATCCGCAACCGCATGTCCGCAATTGGACGTTTAAAAGCTTAGACCGCAACCGCAAGTCCGCAACGACGTTTCAGGATTCTTGAATCCGCAACCGCAAGTCCGCAACTTCGTAATATTTGAAGTTCGCATCGCAAGTCCGCAACTTTTTATGAACCAAGTGGAAGAGTTATGCAATCAACCACGTCCCGAAGTGAACTGCTTAAAGTTGATTAGCAAACATCAGTCAAAAGTTGTGACTTGTGGGAAGTATAGCAAGCATATGGTGATGGATACATTCCACGCAATAAAAGGAATTACTCACAATCGTTGATTGTAGTAAATGTACCACAGCATGACTTGTTATTGAGCTGCTTTTTCGGACGGCAAACAAGAATTGTTTAGCCCCTCTTACTTTTAAGTCCAACTCAAAACAGATTCAAACGCTTGTAATTTTGGTTAAAGTTTTTAAGTGACTTGCCTAAAGGTTTGTAGCCCCCAGCCCATCTGGTTGCGCTTCTGCTTATACAGTAGGTGCCTAAACTGCATGGAAGCATGGTGCACAACCCACCGACGAACCCTTAAAAATGCTACAATGAAGCTAGGGATTTGGAGATTAAAAGCCATTGAATTACAGTGAGAAGCCCTCAAATAGCAAAGAACAATCCTCATTTCCGCTCGCAACCATATATTCTAAGAAAACAATTTTTTGTCAAGGCAGGAAAAGGCAAACGTAGTAGAAGGCAAAAGCATTCATATCATTAATCGTATTACTAAATTTTTAGTCCCTAGTTTCAATAAATACTCTAGGAACGAGATAACCACACGCTAACAGCTGTGCCGTCGCCAGACCAAACTAAGCGAGAGTGCCCTAGCCGAAAATGGGGGGGGGGGGGGGCACTATAAAATGGACCGAACTTTTGCTCATAAAAACTGATATTTTAAAGCTACAATTTTGTGTTCATCTTTGAAAAAGATACATATAAGCCCGGCAGTGTTGATTAGCTAGTTTCGCATGGGGCCGGTATAATCGCTTGAAAAATATGCCTGCATGAGTGAAAGCGACCAGAAGCGCAACCAGGGTTTTGCGAAGAGAGAGAAGGCTTGAACCAAAAGTAAATGTTTTTTTGCATAAAAATTAAGTTCGGTCCGGTGCTGAACAAACCGTTGCTACTCAAGCGTGTTACAAAGGGGGCTCAGCTGCTGGGTGATTTTTGCGATTTTGCGGCTAACATAGCGATTTTAACGCCATTTAAATCACATTTTGCAAGTTTTGAAACCATATCAATAATTACAGTAAATTGCTAAAATTCAGAATTTGAAAGATTTAGATTGTCTAGCCTCTTGAGCCCCCAACCAGGTCAAGTCCAAAACACGTTTAAACGCTAATTCGTTTTTTGATTATATTTTCTGAATAACTTGGTTAAAGGGGGTTGATCATCCCTTAGCCCCTTCCAGTGGCGGATCTAGAAAATTTTGGTGGGGGGGATGATAAAATTTATGAGCACAAATTGTGTATAATCTCAAAATTTTGCATGTTTATGATTAATGTTCTTGACCTCGCGCAAACTTGTTGGGGATATTTTTGATCCGTCCCATCCCAAAAACGTTACCAGTATATAAAATAATTTTTAAAATGTAACCAATGACATAAAACTAGTTCCATGTCATTAATTTAACCAATTCAATTCAAATTAATAACATAAAACGCTCTTTTCGTCTTTCCTGCGTCAAACATCGTATTTATTAAACTTTCGCTAGCATAACTGTCAGCATCTACACAGAGCAGGGCGCGTTGCCAGAAATTCGCAATGAGGGAGCTGCTTTGGGGGTCGGGGGGCGGAGCCCCCAGCGATCGAACATTTTGCATCTTTTTGCAAAAATAACTAAATTTTAGGGCTATTTTGATGAAAAATAATGCTTTTAAAACGTGGCATAGCAATTGGCAGAGCAAACATGATTAAACCGGTTGCATAAATGGGCTATGTGAGAAGTGGTTAGTGGTAAAATTTTTTCTTGTTTACATGCTGGTAGATCATAAAATTCCATGGTTTAATAAAACTCACACGGAGTAATCTATTTCGACTATATTTTATACAGAAAAATAATTGGAGGGGGGCTCATGGAAAGATACTTGAGAGAGGTGATTAGTAATTAACCAATACTGAATAAATCCCCCACCCCTGTTCGTGAGTTTGTATTATTTTTGTTGATAAAAAACTATGTTAGGCATTTGCAATGAGCTATATTAAATTTGATTGCTCATTTTTGGCCATTTTTCAAAGTTTGTATTGATTTTAAGTTTTATTTTTGACAAATTAACCCCCCTGAATATATGGTTCAAAAGATGCTTTAAATCACGTTTTTGTCCACTCCAGTTCATAAAACAGTCTCCAAAGGGCTAAAAACGTAGTGTTTTTCCCATTCTGCATTTTGGTCGACATATCAATAGGGTGGCTATACCCCCCACCCCCCCCCCCCCCGCCCCTGGCTATGCTACTGGTATTTCATGTGGTTTGAGCGAAAATACGCCATAATTGAACGCCTGTTGTGTTATGCCCTTATCGTTGAAAAGTGCGAGTTGTGAATTTTGCTAGTTTGGCGCTTTCAAATCAATCGGACCTGTAAAAAACTAATTTTTGTTTTGTAAAAAGTTCGCTGTAAAATAACTTTTTCCTCCCCCCGCCCTACCTCACCCCCCCCCCCCCCCCCCCAATGGCTTCACAAATTATATCGCAGTCATCCGGCCTATCGAGTATTCACTGATTGCTTTTTTTTAGATGTTTAATATTATGCATATGCACGTTATGTTTAGGCTGGTGGGGGGGGATGCATCCCCCCCCTAAATCCGCCACTGACCCCTTCCCCTGGTTGCGCCTTTGACTGCGAACTAAAATAAATTTTGAGTGTGCTTTAAAAAAACACAGCTGGTCTTTTAAAGAACGAAGTGACTTGGCGCACGGAACGGGCGCCAAGACCCAGTACCTCGCGCACGGAACCAATCAGAATTCACCGTTAATCGATCAGCTGTCAAGCACGCAACGCTTGCCAGGTAACTCGCTCTTATTATTATTGTAAGAAGTCTAGCAATATTTGTGAGAAGAACTGAGAAGCTGACAATTATTGTAAGAAGATTCGCAAACAAGATAGTTATTTTATGAAAACATCTTTCGTTAATGTTCACAATAAACTTTTAAAATAAATTTGAATTAAAATTTTTTTTTTTTCTGTTGGGAGATGACAAGTCGTGATTTTGAAAAAGGTTGTTACTGATAAAGAAAAAGGCTTGGCACACGTTCCTTTCGCGCAAACATTTCGTAATAAAGCCTAAAAAAATAACCCAAGGTCTTAACCCTTATTCTACTCTAACATACATACATGAAATTATTTTCTCAATGGTAAATATAACGCCTCACGTATAGACAAAACTTTTCGCAACAACACTCTGACAAACACGGTATTACCACTAACCCAGGAAACACCGAAAAGCTCTAAAGTTATCCAGACAAAGTGCTTTCTAATAACGCCAAGTAATTTAACAAAAAAAAGGAAAAGCAAGTTTTGAGAAAAGAAAATAATGAAAAAGAGAGAAAAAAGGAGAGGAAAAAAAATAGCAAAAAAAAATAATGATAATAAGCATTAAAATATAAAGAGGCAAGATGTTTCAGTACATTAGAAGCTTATCAGGAAAAAATGAAAGATCAAAAAATACACCGGGATCGAACACTAATAAAAGTAGTGCTTTATTGCTTTTGGCAATAGGGAGAAATAATGCGCTCTTGACTCTCTAGCCAACCGAGCATTAGCTGTTTAAAGCGTAGCCTGGGGGGTGCTTTAGCACCCCCTGCATTGGCCTGTCGATGAAAATGTAGAATAAGAAAAATAGCACATTTTTGGTACTTCTGAGACTGGCTTTTACACGGGAATGAATCAAAATGATTTAAAGCATCTTTTGAAATGTTAATTTTGGGGGTAAATTTGTTTAAATAATACTCACAAATCCGCAAAAACTTTGAAAAAAGGCCAGCAACAAGCAATCAAATTTGATCCCTAAAAATGAACATAGGTTTTATTAAAAATATGTAATTTCAGAAATAGGGCGTGGCTATTCAGTAGACTTATTAATTAATTAATTACGGTACCGATCACTTTTCTCAAAGTTCGTTTCATTAATTTACCCCCTACCAATTATCTTTCTCTATCTAATATTAGATGAAATAGATTACTCCCAGTGATGATTTACCAGTTTGTAAATAAGTGAGCTGAAATTTTACCATTAGCCACCTCCCACATATCCCATTTATACAATTTGTTAAATCATGTTTTTGCTCTGCTATTTTCTATGCCAGATTTTCAAAATAATAATTTTGATCAAAAATAGGTCTTAGGTAAATTTTGCTTGTAAAAAAATTCAAATTTTTGTGCGCTGGAGGCTACGCCCCAGACCCCCATTACAGATTTCTAGCTACAGGTCTGCCATCGTCCAAAGAGTCATAGTCGGTCCGGTCTTTGATAAACATCGCAGGAATTGTACGGGTTAGTTACTCGACCACATATTTGCTGCTACTCACTCGAACAATGATACTACCTTTCAAAACGGATATTATGCTGTAAAAGCATACCAGTAGGCCTACTCGCCAATGTTGTAACATAAGGTCTTTGTCCTAATCAATTGCAGTATTTTGCTACAAAAAACGTGGGTTGTTAGTAAGTTTTGGTAAAGTTTAAGCAATGACATTGGTTTAAATAGGCTCAAAAAAAAAATATGCCATTGAAAATTAAAATTTGCGACGAACGTAGGTAGAGGCTCATTTTGTCAATATTTGTCCTACTATCCAATCTCCATCGAATGACACTGGAGCGTTAGTGTGTACTGTAATCCTTCATTTCTTTCTGCACTGGTCATAAAGCCACGCTTTTTCTCTTGCAAAATTCTGCAATACTTTCTATACTGCAAATCACTGTCGGTTTTCTGCCACAAAACAATTTTATAAAATAAACAAGCGTCACTCAATTTTGTTGATCCAGAACAGAGTTGCAAGTCGGGTCGGGCTTAAGTTGGCAAAATGTCAGGCTTAATGATAATGAACGTATTTGACTTAATCCAAATAACTTTGCAACACTGAGAGGCGAATTCGTTACGATTATTTTTGCATAATTACTTTTATTGCGTCACAATTTATCAGCAGAAGGTAGTTTCATTTAGGACTTCACTAGTATTGTACTTACATTTTGCTCACGAAGTTGCCTTGGCCAGCACACAGGGAAAAGAAACCTTTCGGTTTTCGAGTCTAACTGCCACCTGTTTACCACACACGATGGAGGCTTCACACTACCCCTGTAATTGCTGAACGTCAAGCAAGGAAGCTGTGAATACCAATCTTTATAGTCTTAGGCTCGACCCGATCAGGAATCAAACCCAAGTCTACCGTTTCAGTAGCAGATGCTCTATCAACTCGACCCGAGCAAATCGTGCCATTTTAAGATCTAATCTAATTGACAGGACTGAATATTCTTGAATTTCCTATTTGTAGCTTTGTTGCAGGCAAAAACCGCAAGTGACGTTACTACCACATAGAAAAGAAAATTAATTCTGAAATCCACCATCACTGAGTCAATTATATTTCTGGCTTAGCAGAGAGAAAGTAACTAATGACACACAATGAAAAAAACGTTTTAAACCAAAATATAGACAGAGTGACTTACCAAAACGATAGATTGACATTAATGTATGAACACTGCACAAGGCAAAACAAACAGCCGGTTAACAAAACTGCAAAGGCATAGCAGAAGGAGGGCGGCGGTTGCGATCACCCCCCTCAAGCCAACTTAAACTAGCCAATAATGTATTTTAATGCGCAGTTAGCAGTGAAAAAATGCCTTATTTTGGCCTCATCATTTATCAAGAGAGTAAAAATAGCTAAAATTAAAATAAAATCATTAATTTTTTTTCTCATTTCGGGGCTGCGGTTACGAAGATATTCAACAAATACATAGAGATATCCCATTAAAAAGTTTTGGAAACCCTGAGTTTGTTCTTTTACACTGAATTTTCAGAAAAAGACAGTTTACCCAAATTAGATTGTTTATGAGATGTTATAACTGGAAGGGTAAATATTATTCAGTCTCTCTTTTACCCTGAAAGTTCAGGCTGAGAGAACAGATTCTGGGTTTTTAAAAAACTACGGAAAATACCTATTTGTATTTGCTGAATATATTTGCAACCGAAGCCCCAAAATGAGAACAAGCCAAAGGCTTTACTGAGAGAAAACCAATGAGTAAGAGTCTAAGGGGGTATGCAATATACTACGCAAATCTTAATTGAGCAAACGTAGGTACGTAATTAGAAATATACTTAGGTACGTAATTAGTAATATACTTCACTGTGAATCTTACATAAGGGCGTTTAGCTAGATATACTTGATCAATGAGGACAAACTAGAGATTTGGCGAAGAGCCCCAAGCCGCTGCAGGTTAAAAGCAAATTGTAAAAAAAAATCTTGCGCGAAGAAACTTTTACTTTGCCATACTTTGCATCACTCGCTAATTAATTTTTATTAACAAATGTTTAAGTTTTAAGATCTACATGCTTAGCGTAAATATGCTCCAGTGGTGTTGCCTTTCTTCGATTTTGCTTAAAAAATCAATTTCATGTTTAAACTAGTAAGAATTGGGTAAGGGATACGCGATCGTAAAACAAATATGAGAAAACAGCAAGCAAAACATTTAAGCCTTTGAAGAAATACGCTAAAACAGCAGATGTAATGTTACAATACGAATCGTATGGAAAATCAGACAGGAAGGCGCATTTAGTACCAAAAACGTCAAACTAGCAACGAAGCGGCACAACACAGTTGCGTGAGAAATATTGAATTCTGCATAAATGTTCATATCCTATAACATTGGACTAAGGAAATACACGCTGAGGCAGGTTGGATAGCTTGGGTACGAAGGCGGAACTGACGTTCTCATAACGTGGGAGCAAGACATCGGAGATGAACGGAAGGCAAAGCGAAAGTGGATCTCTGAGAGGCTATATCGTCTAAGAGTGGTGTGTGTGCTGGCATCCGGTCAAAATATTCATCGAAGGTCGAAACTGCAATACAAGAATAAAGATCTGGTAGCATTTCAATGCTAAACACTATAATTCATTGATCATTTCACACAACAACATTCATAAAAAAAAGCACACAAGGAGGTAAGAGCATAGACATTTAGTCGATTTTCAGGCATTATGATTTCGAGGGCATCCTCTCCTCCGGTAAGACATCCCAATAGCACACTAGTCTTTTAATGTGAGGGCTATCAAAATTGCAGATCAAATCAGACTGAGTAAAAACAGTACTAAAATCAGACGGATAATAGCGGTGACGTAACGCTACACAAAGAATTCAGAAAAACATGTTGTAATGCCGAATGCGTGCTCACTGCTCATTGCGCACTGAACACGGTCTCACGGTATGGGTCCTGGGTAAGTGTTCATTTAGGAGGGGATCAATCCCCAGCAGACTGAAAGCCAAAACGTTTCAACTTATTTTGCATTTATTGTTTTGTTCAAGCATTTATCACTGTTAATTAGAGTTACATTAACATGCACAGAGAAAATTTAAACATTACATTGAGTAAACTTAGGACTACGCCACTTCTATTCACAGAATGTTTTCGTTGCACTTTATTGAAACAGGGAATATAGCTTAGTTTAGATTCCAAAATTAGCACTGGGCTTGCGTTGTTACACGAAAAATTAAAAAAAATTCGCTCTGGTTAAACTTCGCGAAAAATCTATTTTCGCCTGGCTAAAAGAAATTTTCAACGAAACAGGGATTTTAATGCCGCAGTTTGCAGGGTTAAGTAAAAAGAATTATTCATAGTTAAATTCTTTACTGGGAAACATGTGTGAATTACATCAGGCGAGGTCAATTCACAATCAGGCGGCCTTTCGAAAAATCATGATTCAAAAAAAGCGGTAAATTCATTGCCTAGTGATTCTAGATCTGCCACGTGGAAAATTCTAAACGTAAAATTTAACACGAAGAATATATGAGTTACAAATATGTTTTTTCATAAAACATGCATCTTAATTACATGATCACATTGCAATAGTTAGACACCAAAGAAAAATTGCTAACAATATTGATATGCTTTATCTAAGAATTGAACTCAATTATCGCTAATTAATCTCTATTATCATCAAAAAGGTCTACAGAATGCTCTGATTTAAAAATAGCAAATTTTTTACAGGGCTTAAAAAATATAAAGTTAATGCAAAAGAAAAGACATAATGGATTGATATTTGATAGTTTGCTTTTATTGCCTCTTATGATGCACCAAAAAGTTAACAAAGAGTGATTTCACAATTCTAGCCCTGAGAAGCACGGGCGATTTTACTTGATCAAAAGCTACGACTGCCGAAGTCGGCCGCAAGGCCACCTAGGGCATGAAGACCGATTTTTTTTCGCTGTAAAAAAGTTCAGGAATATGCACACGCAGAGTTAAAAATAGCATGCAGAAATCACTTAACTCTGATCTTTCGATCCAGACGTTGTTGTCTTCAAAGTTCAGATGAGTGCAATTTCGCAAGAGACACGTTCAAGAAAATTGTCTTTGATTTCGCTGCGTCTTCGGTTAGAAGTCAATGAACAAGATTGATGCGTTGGCTTCTTGTTGACAGTTGCAAGCGCTTGGAGTCACTATGGCAAATTCGACTTCAATGAAAAAATGTCTGCATTTGCGGTTTTTGAGTTAGAAGTTCGTTGAAATGCTCAAAGAGAGAGCTCTGCAAAGTAGAACTGCTGCTCAGGATGAGCTTTAATGAAGTTTTGTCTCCACAGTTGTCGACTGTGGACCAGAATTTTCTTTACAGGACAATGGTCCAAGGCGCGGACCATTCGTTGGCGATGTTGTTACGATCTAAAGCCTCGATAAGACAGAAAGTTCATAAACGGTGCGTTAGGTCCGACTAGTGCTACTGTTTCTCTGGCTTGAATCATCACAACATCATTTCACCGACAGATTATAATTCTATTTCCTAATCGTAAATGGTTTAGTCTTATTCAAATAGAATGCAAAAACACACCAAAATTAGCAGTTAATTTAGAAAAACGCCACCGCACAGCACACATACTAAATTAAACAACAGTACATTACGATTTTGCCCCAGTCACAAGTGGAGTCATTGAGGATATCCTTAGCCTCGAGTAGTCTTCGAGGACACATTTTGAAGTCCTTGGCCTAACCCTACCAATCCTCGAAAACGTCAGGTCCTCGGCTCGAGAACAGCATTGTTTTTGGATTGGTTGAAAAGGAAAAGAACGAAACGTAACAATTTCTTGAAGTCTGACGTAGGCGTAGCCAGGATTTTTTGCTGGGGGGGAGGGGTTGGCCTCAATCCGCAAATCACATGCAATCTGACGTTATCAAAAATTTTCAATAATAGTGATATTTTATGGAACAAAAATACCCTAAAATGGAAGACCAAAAGCCTGGGGCTGGGTTGGCACGTAAACAGGATGTTGCAAAAGGAGGAGGACTTGAACCAAAAGTTGATGTTTTCAAAATATGTGTTAAATTGTGGGGGCGCGGTGAAGAAACAAATGCAACTAAGCGCATCACAAACTAAACATATCACAGTTGGGGGTTTGGGGGTAGGGCCCCTAGCCGCTGGAAGCTACGGACGATAATTTGAAAATTTTTGTAATTTTTTAAAAATAGCTATTTTAATGCCATTTGGATTACATTTTGCGCGTTTTTAGGACCATTTAAAATAACTTATTTTTGAAGATTTGAAAGCCAATTGAAAAATTATATTGTTCAGTCCTCCCTTTGCTCACAATTCACGTTTAAAACCTAGCATTTTCTGGATAAATTTTGTAATTGACTTGGTCCAGGTGAAGAGAAGCAAAGCACAATGCCTTCTGCAATACTTTTAGCAGCAAGTAATAATTCACTCGAAGAATTTCCTTCGAGATCATTGTTTTGTCACAAAAATAACCAGTTTTAGGATTACATGTACAATCGGGGGGCCCGGGCCGCTCAATTCAAATTCAATAATTTGTTCAATAAACATTTCCCCTAGCTATTTTCTTTTTAATACTTTGCCTCGTAGAAACTGCAAGGTGGAGGTGTATTGTTATTTAAAGTTGGGTAACTGAAGGTTAATCATGTTACAGCATTAAGTTTATAAAAAAGTTAGATGAAGATCACAGGTAGCAAGTTTAAGGACAAAAAACTTTGAATTTCTCCTGGGTTATACCTTTAAAGTGATTGACAAAAATTTGAATTGAGGGGGACTGGGCTCCCTCGTCATTAACATTAATATCATTGTTAATCACTGTAATTGTACACGAAAATGTTAAAAGAAACTGAAATTGAATAAACAATTGGTTTTGTTGTCATCCTTTTTATCATTGGAGGCATTTCAATTTGGGGATGCCCCTGCCCCTTGCTAGCTACGCCTATGATTTCTGGCTAGTCAATTCGTTTCTTTTCTTATTTGTTTTTCTAAACTAAAGTCTTTCTAAGTTAACTTTTACAGTCTTTTTTTTTCAAACTGCTTTGAAAATCTAATTCTGTAATCTCCATTGAAAGTCACAAAAAATATATTTTTCTGAAAAAAAAATTCACCAAAACTGTTCAATGGAGGCATGGGGACTTTGCCCTCGCCCCAAAACCCAGTTTTTCCAAAGACTTGAGTTTGCAAGTACAGTACCTCATTTCATTTCAAAAATATAAATATGCAGCATTTTGCAATACTTTTAGAAAATACTATCATAGTCGCTATGCAATATTTAAAAACAGTGATAAAAATTTATTTAAAAATTTTTTTGAAACGAAAACGTTTGACCACATAATAACGTTTGTTGAAAAACAATACAGCCTAAATACTACAAAGTGCAAACCAAACTTATTGAGGAGTTTCAGTTAATTTCTTTAATCCATTGTCAATCTAGAACATAAAAATAAAATCACGCTGACTCGTAAGGGAAAATTGCAGATTCAACAAGTAAAATTAGGTTTTGTGATTACAAGACATGTACTATACATGATGTCTGGCTAGGTACGCGAAAAACACAAATGTTTATCAAATAAAGCACAAAGTTTTTGTACTACTCCCATCCTATTCCCATTAATCCCCAGCCCTGCTCAAATTCGAATGGTACTAGTGAGAAAAAAATCTAAAAACTTTGAGCAATACAGCCCATTTACAAAACTTACTCTAAGCAAAGAAGAACTGAAGTTTTCCGCATAACCTATTCAACTAACTGCACTAAACAATGGGGGGACTTGACAATCAAGGAAAAATATGAAATTGGACAGCAGAACAAAATTATTCTGCTGATCTCTTTGCCAGGCTATTTTGCATTTAATTATTAATTCATAATTTTACAGGTATACAGCCTATACACTAATCACAAATTAATCGAAACATCTCAATAAATATGCTCTGCAGTATTTTGGCTGTATTATTTTTGATTAAATTATTGAAAAAGTCCATTTACCATGCTAATAAGATTTGTGTATGAGAAACTACTGAAAGGAGGGGATCCATAATTGGTGGACGTTTGCACCAGGGCCCTAACTGATGAAATAAAACCTCAAAATTGACAATTCTAACATCAAGAATTTATAGCCATACCCATTGCTGATTCACGAGTTCAAATCAAAAGTCAAATCTTTCATTATATTAGCTGTAATACATGGAAGCATGTAATGAGTTTGTCGGACCCATCTCTGCGTCATTGCGCCCGAGCAACACAGCTTCTCTTGAAGAAATGTCAAAGCGGTGGCGAACCATTGGCGACACTGTGCCCAATTTGACCAGCCTGAGATTTGAACTCCAAACCTCCTGCTCGAGAGACGAACTCATTACCATTCAACCGATTCTGATTAAAGAGTCATGGCCTTAATTGTTTTACTACCACGATATCGCTACGGCACGTAATCAACGTTGTTGCTAATGTGTAAAACTTCAAAATAACATTCATTATTTTTAGAAACCACTATTTTCAAATTATCATCAAAAACTCAACAAAATGCAATATCCAAGATTTTCACACTTAAAAATAATGGAAAATTTGCTGACCATAATATAAAAAAATTGTGCCCTTTGTCCTTGGCTTCAACCATTCCTGTCTTTGATGTCGAGAGGGTCTATCCTCGAATAGTCAGTTTTTTTCGAGTTATTGGCCTCAAAGGCTGGTCCTCAATTCCACCTCTGGCCTCAACTATAATTATATGGTACACAAACTAATCATAAAATATCTGCTTTGTTCATATTTTGTAACATGAAAACTACAGTGTTATTACAGATTTATATAAGAGGGAGAGACTTTAGCAAGCATTGCTGCAGTAAATTATGCACTCAAATTAATTAAAGTGTTACTCACATGAATGTTAAATTGATTTGCTACAAGAGCAGTGGACAGCATTGTATTAAAATTCAGACAGGAAATTGCACTTAGTAGCCTACGAAAAAAAAGCAAACCAGCAATGAAGTGGCACAATCTAGTTGCATGGGAAATATTGAATTTTGCATAAATAAATGTTCATATTCTACAACATTGGACTAAGGAAATGCGCACTGATGCAGGTTGGATAGCTTGGGCATGAAGGGGGAACCAACATTCTCATAACATGAGAGCTAAAATGGAGACCAGTAAAAAGATTATTGTCTCTGAATTAGCCAGAATGCATTCTTTTAGTGAGGGGATGCTAATTTTGAATCCAAATGGAGGGATGCGGTTCATCTACACTTTTGTAATGGTTTCACTCTTTTAGGGTGGTTAATTTGATTGACGAGCAGTTAGCAATCTTGCACCCACAGACATAGGTAGCTGAAGGCAAGGTATTCCAGATTTATGGTATCTGTTTGAGACCCTATGATTGCATCAATTATGTGGTTTCTGCAGTTGTTCAAAAACTTTCTGCAGTTGTTCAGCAGCTAGCTTCCGCCAAATGCTCTGCAGATGCACCTTCCTTGTAGCTATGAATGTAAGAATAACAAAAATATAATTTTATTTAGAAAGTTTATAGCTCTGAACAAATACAATGAGACAACTTTGTATTGGCATTTAAAGAATAGCCTGATGCTCCTCACTGATCGTCACTAGCCCTAAACTACAGTAGCCAATAACTTCAATAGTCAAAATAAACATTTCTGATAACCTGAAAGAATGAGTTACCAGTAGGTAACTGAAAATGTTTGCCTATTTAACACAAAATTTCCATTGAAATGGACCCTTTCATAGACTACTTTGTTAAAATCTTTCTAGCTTGTTTGAAGAAGTGGGCAGTTCTGAGTACAATTGTACCGTGGTCACTAACCTTCATATCTGCTCAACCATAAGTTACCTTAGTTCTGTAGAATTTTAGGCCAAACTGCACTACCACTAACCAGTGTTCCCTCCAACTTTATGGCTAATTGGCGAGTGCCCAAATTTTCTTGAAACAATTGTGCCCAAAGCTCTAAAAAGACACTTAAGTGCTCTAAATTTTGTACGGTACCAATTCAGTATTAAAGTGCACCAAATGTCATATTTTCACTAACTTGTAGAGTTTTCTAAAGCTACATTTATCATATTGCCGAAAATTATTTGCCCTGGCTCCAACAAACCGCTGATTCGCTGAAAAAATCGGCCAAGTTGAAACACTGCCTCTAACAGGCTACCAACGACCGGTACTCTACCAGTTGCAAAATGAACTGAACAAAGCTGCAAGAAGCTGCTCACCATTAACAAAGTACCAGAGAATAGTTACTAACCTCCCTACATGCCTAGCGGTCAGTAGGCTACCAGCAGATCGGTAGGCTATCCCTATTAGTAGACTACTACCTTGCTGCCACTCAGTACCGGTAGCCCATTCAAACACTGCAACAAGACTGAGGCTGAAATAACCAACTCAAAATACTCTGTCTTATTTTACTTTAACTTTATATCATACCTGCCTGCCTGCTGTCAGTGTCAACTAACCTTACCACAATGCGAAGTGACTTACTTCCAGACTACTGGTAGGCTACCAAGGTAGGCATGTACCACCGAACCAGGTGGCAAGAAACTGCTTCACCACCTAGCAGTAGCCTACAGGCCTAACAGTAACAGCATACAGTTTAACTGGTAACCTGCTGTCAACTTACCTCTAACACGTCCAATTTGCGAAGTGGCTCACTCTCAAACTACGATAGGCCTACCGGTGTGCCGATTCAAACTACTAACAGACTGAAATAAGCTACAAGAAACCGCTTCTGAATTGTGATTGGTTTCGTGCCATAAGACAAAGCAAATTAACTAGGCCTATTCTGTTTGTTAAGCTTCTTACTATAATAGTCAGGTTCTTACTGTCTTCAACTTCTTACAATGTTATTGTTAATTCTAGAACCAATAGTTGAAGAAGAAGTAGTAAATTACATCAGAGCTATGAATCCATCAAAAAGTACAGGAAGACACGGAATTCCTGCAAAGTATATAAAAATGTCAGGCTTTGTTATAGCTCCAGTTCTAACTAACATGTTTAATGCATGCATGTCAACAGGATATTTTCCAAAAGTGTTAAAAACCGCTGAAGTTGTTCCAATTTTCAAAAAAGGCGGAAGAGAGTTATGCAGTAATTATCGCCCTATTTCTATTTTGAATCCTTTTGCCAAACTTTTTGAAAAGTGTCTGCTTGATCAACTAAACAATTATTTTGTGAGCAATAATTTGATTAGTCCAAACCAGTATGGTTTTAAGAAAAATTGCTCAACAAATGAAGCTGTTTTAGATATTTACAATAAGCTACTTGACAATATGGATAAAAAGCTCATTACATGCTCTATTTTCTTAGATTTAAGAAAAGCATATGATACCATCAATCACACAATACTGATCAAGAAACTAGAAAAGTATGGAATTAGAGGATTACCATTGCAGTTACTAGCAAGTTACCTGACTGACCGTCAACAGTATACAATTGTAAATCAATATAAATCCAAGTCAAGAGATGTTATTTGCGCTATTCCTCAGGGATCAACTCTAGGTCCGTTGTTATTTAATATTTATATCAATGATCTACCACTTGCCTCAAATTCCACAATTCATCTTTTTGCTGATGATACAAACCTTACCTTCTCCCATTCTAATGTTTCAACACTGCAACAAAATATTAATGATGAATTAGTCAATGTAAGCAATTGGTTCAAGGTGAATAAATTATCAATTAACTTTAGTAAAACTGAGTTTATGGTAGTGACAACAAAACAAAATAAACCTGAACTCAAAGTATCAATAGATAATAATCCAATCAAGCAATCACATCACATAAAGTATCTAGGTGTTCTCATAGACGACAATCTAAACTGGAAACAACAAATTATAAGGAACAATGTTCAAAGGTAGCAAGGGGATCTTGGGCTCTTAATCAATTAAAACACTTTGTAGATGAGCAAACCTTAAGATCTGTTTACCACTGCCTCATATACTCTCATCTACAATACTGCATAAGTAGTTGGGGGACTGCTTCAAAATCAACATTAGCACCTCTCTTCATTCTGCAAAAAAGAAGCATCAGATTGTTAACTGGAAGTGGATATCGTGAGCATACTAATCCTTTGTTCTATCGAGCAAAATGCTTAAAACTCAAGGATATTTACTCTCTGGAAACTGCAAAGCTAATGTACAAAATTCACAATAATGTATTATCTTTTGCAAATTCAGATAAGTTTAACCTAATAAAAAACTGCTATACTCATAAAACAAGATTGAGCCACAAAAACAACTTCTTTCTTCCAAGAACTAGAACAAGATTAGGGCAAAAGTCTCTATCATTCGCAGGAATTAAAGTTTGGAATGAAATTCCAAGCAGTATGAAAGAAGTTTCATTCTACAGATTTAAAAAAGCTGTTAAAGCTCATTTTTTATCAAACTATGAAACCGATAAAATCTAGAATAACAGCTTTCTATCAGCAATGCAGTAGTAATTACAGGAATCATAGTTGCATATTTATGCTTGAGTTCAACAATAACCTATTCTATTGCTTGAATAGCATGAGTTTGGTGCATTCATCTATCACACATTTATACAATGCGTCATCTCTCATTTTGATGTGCCCTTGAATTATAAGTAATTTTGCAATAACTGACTGAGGTTGATATATACTGGTATTGGAAATTGTACCAGTACTAATGACATATTGGCAAACAATACAAAACAAAGCAAGAAGGTTTTTTTTTTCACTCCAATAGCCCACTTTAAATTTTATAAAACATAAATAAACATTAAGAACTTTACTAATTTTATTTCTATCTAATCTGTAGTTACAGTATTTTTTAGTATGTTTAGAGTTTGAACAATTCTAATGTTGTCTTGCATTTTCTTTACATGGTGACTGTGAGTTTTGTGTATACACTGTATAAAATGTACATATCTTTGCAACACTTTGTTTTAATTTTGCATAAAATTTTTTTATCATAGAAAGTAGCAGACTGAGAAAATCTAGAAGCTGTTTTTTTTTTTTTTTTTTTTTTTAACCTTAACTTGGTGAGGTGGCAGTAGACTTAGATGACCTTTCGGTCCTTCGCTGTCTCCTCACCAAGTGACTAAATATCGCTTTGACTCTGCAAGTTTTGTGTGCTTGGTTTTAAAGGAATTGCATATTTCGATGCTTTGCTGATAGACCTAGAGGAAGTTGCAGTTTTTTTCTTGTGATATGACGTCACTTGGTAAATAAATAAATATGATGATGATGATGATGATTAATGTTAGCGAGCTACAGCACCTCGCTAGCGTTGCGTGCTTACAGCTGATCGATTAACGGTGAATTCTGATTGGTTCCGTGCGCGAAGACCTAGAACCTTGCGCATAGAGATGGCACGGGTAACAAAAAATGCATCCACATGCTGCGCCGTGTTCGCAAACCTTGTCCGCATGCTGCACCGCACCGCATACAAACGCAACTAAGTTCATGCTGCACCGCATCGCAAGTTATGTATTCTTCAAATTTTCACAAACATCAAAAAAAATTAGCTGAAGCTCTCCAGCTTACGACATACAAAAAAATTCATTTTGGGGGCATCATTTTGGACAGTTTTTAGAGGGGTGGCCCTCTCAAACCATGTCAAACTATTTGCTTTTTTAAACGTCTGCTGATAAAAGAAACTAATACTCTAGCTTGAGATAATCAAAATTTGATTTTTAGGGGTCTATTTGGGGGCTCCTGGGGGGGGGGGGTGGTACACCCAAAGTATGTCAAAACATTTGTGGCCTAAATATCCACTGATTAAAAAAAAACTATCACCCTAGCTTGAGCAATCAAAAAAATTAATTTTAGGGGCCACCTATTGGGGGCTTTTTGAAGGAGTGGCCCCAAAAAATTTCGGCAGACAAAATTGCGTTAGCAGCTTAGCAACTTTACACAAAAATTAGATTTCGATGTGTTAGGCTATGGTTTAGGAGAAGAGCACACAAGATTTAGAAAGAAAAAAAAAAAAACAAAAAACAAAAGAAAAAAAAACTCATCGTGGCCAAAAGTGGATTGGTAGGGATAAAAAGGTATCTTAAGACGTATAATAACCCTGTGAAATATTTTTTGCCGTATTTAAGCCGTTTTCAATAAGACCGCTTTTTATAACAAATTTTTGACGTGGTTTTCGGGTCCTAAAACCAAAGTCACGAGACTCATTGCCTCAAAATTTGGCACAAACATATAACTTATGAATCTCAAACTGCTGTTAAAATTTCATACAGCTAGACCTCACTGTTCTCGAGTTATAAGTAAAAGTCTGAAACTTCGCACTCGTTAACTTTAAAAATGGCCGAGTAAAAACAAAGGAACATGCAACGCGAGGTCGGTCATTCAAATTATACAGGTTTTATCTGCCTTGTGTGTGTTTTCTATCAGTTTTTCTGCACCGTGTTTTGGCAATCAAAAACAATTTACCAGTCTACCTGATGATTCATGCAACTACTGTACTAATCCTGATTCCTGAATCATAGCCCAAATACTGGTACATTACGTGGTCTCATGCTGTCATAAGCTACTACACTTATATTTAGCTGTCTTAACTTGATAATAACAACCTTGCTGCCTCCCAACGTATGCCTATATTTGGGTAGCCTATTCAATATTGGGTAAACTATCGATAGAATGGTAGCTTACATATCCGTGAACCTGGAACCTTCCAATCATCTGCTACTACGTAGGCTATTCTGTCATTGCAACTTTGTGCAGCCTAGTCTTCCTACTCTACCATATACCAGACAGGCTACAGACATCTAGGACTGAAAGCCTAATGCTTTATGCCATGACCAGTTGATGAACACCATCTGACTATTGACTACACTGAACTAACTCTGTCACTCTGAAAACTGAAATGCAAGTGTTGTACCAATCAATACCATAAGCCTATACTGCATACAGGGTGGGTATGTGGCTAGGCTATGTGCCTCTGTTCTGATAATATTGTTTACCACAAACCTGCTTCATCCACATTTTTTTTGTCTCCCTTTGTTTTATCTTCTCACCAAACGTCCTAAACTTTTCCTAGTCTAGCCTACCAAAATTAAAATCTTTTTGTTGGTGACAAGAAACATGTTCAGCCAATCAAAACTAAGTTTGTTGTAGCCAAAATAGCCTATTTTAGTATGCCCCGAATTCTAAAAAAATAAACTTGAACCGAAGACATTTTTTACTGTTTTAGTAGCCTAGTAAACATACATATTGTCACTACATGATATTGTTATTCTTTTTGATTCGTATTATAGTTGCATCATGAGTTCATGACTAACCATTGTAGGACATAAAAAAATAATTTACCAGCAATAATTGTAAAAAAAAAATTTAAAAAAATTATAGAACGCGGCGCGGCGCTGACGCTGTGACGTAATACAGATTTTAGTTGCCACCCTGCGCGGCGCGGTGTACCAACAACAGCGCGCGGCCGCGTACGCTGCGCTGTTGCCATCTCTACTCGCGACGTCGCGTGCGCGAAGTACTAGGTCTTGGCGCCCGTTCCGTGCGCCAAGTCACTTCGTTTAAAGAAATGTTTTCACGTATTGTTTCAGATCATAATCACTAACGAAATACCGGTTTCGCTTTTGTAGGCAAACATCTCTATTTCGTGACACATCCGTGAAGATGTGTTAATAAGGCGGATTATTGGGTCACATTTATGTACAGCAGTTAATGGCCAGCAATTTTGCAAACAATCGAAAAAACTTCAAACGAGAAACATGTTTGAAAATTATTATTCCTTTTTCCATTATTGCTTGTTGTCTTGTCGTTACGTGATGTTCCGCAAAAGCATTCTGAATAAACCGAAATGGGGGGGAGGGGCACAAGCAGTCGTTAGGGGGGGACGGCGCCCCTGGCCCCACCGTAGCGACGGTTACCCCTGGCCAGGGCCTCAGAGAGAAATTTTTCCAGGTGCTACGAAGCAGAGGTGTAGTCGAGGAACAAGGCTCGAGGGCAAGGACACAAAAAAATCCGAGGCCAAGGCCAAGGACAGCCCTTCCGAGGACAGACCCTCTCGAGGCCAAGAACAGGAATGCTCGAGGCCACGGACCAAGGACACAAGCGCAATTGTTCTCCCCAAAAAAAAGGTCTTCAAAAATTTTTTTAGGCGATCTCAAAAAAAAGGCCTTAAAAATTTTTTTTCAGGCAATCTACAAAATTTCAACAATTCAAAAAAAGTCCTGTCCTCAAGCCGAGGATTTTCGAGGACTTGAAGACTCGAGGCCAAGGCCAAGAACTTGACCTTCGAGGCCAAGGACTTTAAAATGTGTCCTCGAGACCAAAGAACGTCCTCGAGGACTCCACCTATGGTACGAAGGTCGATAGCGGGCCCCCAAATCACTTTGGGCACCAAACTAGCGCATAATTTTTTTTTTCAGATTTTTTGCCCAAAACTATAGGTGAGGAGCCAAAAAAAGGTCTTCACTGAAATGTAGTCCGATTTTTTGCAAAAAATCAAGTGAGGAGCCAAAAAAAAGGTCGTCACTGATCTTTAGTCCGATTTTTTGCCCAAAATTAGGTGAAGAGCAAAAATTGACTCCAACTTAGTCCCATAAATACGCCACTTGGTGCGACACCAAAACTTAATGCGGAAACCTGAACTCTTCCGGCCCCCCCTAGGCCCGCGCCCCGGTACGATGTACCCCCTGAACCCACCTCTCGCAGGCCCTGTTCCTGGTCCCACCGTAGCGACGGCACTGGCTACCAGTACAAAAAATGATACCCCAGTGGCTAATTTTGTGAATTCACGGTAAACAACAACAAAGCCATACCTTGAACCAGGGCTGCCAATTCGAACTTAAATCCAAAAAAAGTCGGTTGTTTTATAAACTTGAAAAAACAGTGTTGACTCCAATTTGAATCAGGTTAGACCCGCTTCTAATGGCCTGTCTCGCCGCTAGCCATATCCTTCATATTTCTGCAGTCATGTCACACTTCGGATATAAATATAACGATATTATTCCTCACAAAACACCAAAAATTTGATTCATCCAAAGGAGCACGGCAAAACAAGAAGTCAATTATCAGCTAGCCAAATCAATATCAATTAACTAAAATTTACTGGACCAAAATTTACGCCATTGATTATATTAACACTATGCTAGACTATACTAGACTATAGGGCTATTATAAAACAAACTGCTTCGAGGTCGCACTGTAGAAATAGAAACATCAGCACGTTAGCTTGTTACTTTACCAACTTACTACACAGCTAACTTGATACACTAAACTAATTTGAGCACTAGTTGCTGACTGAAAGATTACGAGATTGAAGGTCCAAAGACAATACAGTTAAAATTACCATAAAGACAGTTCTAGAAAATTCTTAAAACAAGCACAAAGGGGTTCTAAAATGTTCTAAAAAGTTAACCAACTATTTGCATAAAAGATGAGAACGCGGCATGTATTCGTTTTTCACGTTACCAAACAGCATGTTAACAAAAAGAAAGCGATTAAGTCAAAAAGCAGACTTAGAATTTATGTCAGCCTGAAATCGAAAAACTTGATAATTTTGCCGAACTTGAGCTCGAAAAAATTTAATTGATTTCTCATGTTTGACGGGGTAAAAACATGAATATTTTACAAAAATAGAAAGGAATTTCAATCTTTGTTTTAAACTTGCGAAATTGCGGACTAAAATTTAAAATAGTCCGCAACCGCAAGTCCGCAATTTAAACTACCGGTACTGAAGTCCGCAAGTCCGCATGTCCGCAACTTTTTTCGTTAGTCCGGAATCGCGGACTAACTTGCGGACTTGCCCAGCTCTGCTGTCTATTCGTGTATCTAGTTTTTCGTCTTGCCTTTCGTTACTCGTGAATGCATTAGCAAGATACTTGAACTTTTTCACCTGCTTCAATGTTGATCCATTCTCTTTTAACGAGCTCTGATCTGATCAAGATTTCTTGAAAAGTGAAATACCTAGTGTTGGGCAAATAAATGAGAAATGTTAACTTCGTTAAGAGTTAATTCGCAAAGAATTTTCAAGCAATTTTTTAACTCAGTTAAAGTTAAATAGTTAACTGAAAAACAATAGTAACGCAAGCTAAAATTAAGAGTTAATTACATAATTTTTTTTTTTAATTCAGTATTAACCTGAAGTTGATGCCCCAAAAAATTATTCCATTTCCATATCAGATAAAAATTACTCATTCTGATTTCTGTTACTATGGTATTTACTATTCTAATAAAGATAGGCGCAGTGGAAGCCTTTCTTTAATTGATTTTTGAATTCTATTATTATGGCAGTAAGACGCATGGTGTAGCATAGAAATTTAACGGATTAACGTAAACATTAGAGTAGTTTAACAAAAATTATAGATAATAAGTTAACTCACACAAACTTTTCAATTTTTAACTCGTTAATGAAAAACCTACTGTAACTTTGTTATAAACGAATTAACGAGTTAATGCCCAACACTGGAAATACCCCAATTTTGTATATTTTCATCCAGGCGGAGTCGCATGTTTCTGCTAAGCTGTTTCATGTGCCCTGGAGACCGCATTCAGTAGCAGAAACCAAAAACAAATCAGCAGCGAATAGCAGACGACTGATTTTGCAATTTTTAATTGCGGCACGCTCATCGCTTGGCTGCATTTGTTGATCCAATTCATGTAAACAATGAAAAGAAGAGGTGGCAAAACGCAACATCGCCTCACTCCAATGCCCGCATGAAACGGCTTTGATTGCCAGCCATTTACCCAAACAAACCTCCAGTCGGCAGTAGAATGACTTAATGGCGCGTAACAACTGACCATCAATACCATACTACTGCAAAACCCTCCTAAAATTATCCCTAGGAACTCGGTCATATGCTTTTTCAAGATAAATAAATAATGCAAAAAGATCTTTGCCATACTCTAGAAATTTCTCAAAAATTTGCTTAAAAATGACTATCTGGTCCGTGGTGGTGCGACCTGGACAAAAACCGCACTGGCCATCCTCCAGTTATAATTTCACTATTTCTCAGCATTTGACATAATTATACTTTTCCTGATAAATTAAGAATTGATATCCAGTGGCGGATCTAGAAAATTTTGGTAGGGGGGGGATTTTAAGCTCAAAACCTCAAAAATTCGGATGTTTTCACCGAAATTGAGAGTGATTTTTTGGCCGAAATCGGAAATTCAAACGTTTTTTTCGCCCAAAATCAGGTGGTCTCCAAAAAAAAAAAAAAATCTTCGCCAAAATTGAGAGTGATTTTTCGGCCGGATTCGTTAGGTTTAGGATGGTGGGGGGGGGGATGCATCCCTAACTGGAGCCGAATTATTCGAAACAGAGGCTGATTTTTTGGCCAAAATCGTTACTTTTAGGCTGGTGGGGGGGATGGATCCCCCCCCATCCTCCCCCCCCCTAAGTCCGCCACTGTTAATATCCCTCTGTACAGAATAATCACACCTGTTTGCCAATCTCTAGGAGTTTCGCCAAACTACCACGCAACTTGACACACTCGTGTTAACCAGAGAATTTTTTCTCTAGTCAGCGCTTCCAACACCTCGGGTCGGGTTTCATCTTCACCAGCAGCTTTTACGAACTGTATTTCTTTTGTTGCCGTTGCCACTTCTGCTGCAATGAAAACTTCCTCTTCCCCTAAATGTATCATTCTCATCTATGAGAATGTTACATGCAGAATCCTTGATGGAGTAAGTAACACTTGATCTTCTGTCACGTAAACGGCACTTGGACTGCCAAAATTTTTTGATTGCCGAAAAATGGTTAGAATCCAACGGACGACCAAACTCTTCCATGACTTTTCCTTGGATTTCGTTACTGCCAAAGTTGCTGCTTTTTGCGCCTCAGAGTACTGGAATTGCAATTAAATGACGATTCTGTCCTGCAACAAGCTTTGAACGCATCTTTCTTTGAGCGAATAGCTTCTATAACCTATTGGTTCCACCATGATGTTCTTTTCTCACTTTATTCGTTATAAGAAGCAAAAGGTATCAAAATGCTTTGCCTCTTTTTCAAAAGTTTAACTTGTTGAATTTATTAAATTTACGTAACAAAGTTTTTTTGTAATTGTAATTTTACATTTTGTTCAGCAAATTGCCTTGGCCACGAATCAGCGAAGGGACCTTTCGGTCTTCGAGTCAAGCTGCCACCTACACTCCTGTCTACCACACGCGGTGGAGGCTTCACAGTCTCCCTTTAAATGCCGAACGTTAAGAAGGGAAGCTGTGAATACCAATTTTTTTAGTCTTAGGTTTGACTCGATCGGGAATCGAACCTGACTCTACCGTTTCAGTAGCAGACGCTCTATCTGCTTGACCACGGATCGGTCTAATTTCCAACATTATCATATCCATTGACGTCTATATCCACATTTTAGTAATTATTCCGCATTGGCCAAATTCTCGTGCAGTCGGCCAACTAGAACAACTGCATTCTCAAATTAAACCATTAAATATGCCGGTGAGAAAATTTGGAATTCCATTTCCAATGCTATTAGAAACTTCTTATTTAGAAAGTTTTTGAAAGAAAACCAACAAATTTCTTTGAACTCTTCGTGGTAATTTTCTTGTTTCTATATTTTGAATCGTGAAGGGCTGACTTGAATAACGTATGGCATATTTACAACTTTCTAAATACAGTATTATAATTACCTAAACTGTTAGTTTAAAAATACTAAGGTTATGGAATTTATCGTTTACCTTATTCGCTTTTTTTGTATGCTTTTTTGTGTCTTTTTTACATCACTTCTTTGTTCTTTTTGGTGATCTTAATCCAATTTTAATCGCTGTCTGTTGTTATCTATACATATTATTTTGAATTTTCATTTCATTTTTATCTTTCTTTTTCGCGTATAGCTCGAACAGAGATTCCATCTATTCTTATTATTGCCTCTAAGAGTGGCTGCAGGCAGAATGACCTAACCGTTCCTTCGCTGTCACTCTGGCGCTGCTTGCCTAATAATAGCTATGGGTACTCTTATTTCATCCAGCTGTTTTGTTTTTTTGTCTATTAGTGGCGTCAATAAACAAACTTGAACTTAATTGCCGAATAACTTGTCGATTACTAACTAGTAAAATAAAGTATACCATCGACGGTTGAAAGCCTCAATCAGACGTTAGTTTTCAGACTCAAAATGGTTTGAAAGTTTGAGGATTTTTTTTTCAGAAGAGAACATCTCACTGGATTTAGATTTTCATTTGTTCAATCTTGATTTTTTAAGTATTATTTTACTTCAACAAGGTAATGTTTACGTCCTGCGCAGTTTATTTGAGAATATTTCTTGGTTTGTATCAAACTAGATATAGTGCGAAATCTGTTAAGCTTATAAGCTATCAAAACACGAGAATTTTTTTAGTTTAAAGTTGATATAAAAACAAGAACATAATAAAATTTATTCTTGCCACCATTAATATTACATTGTAATTAGATATTAAGTTACAGTTACCATATAACGAGACAAGGTTCAAATTGGATAAGACCACCTGCTGTATGCACACTGTACAGTAAATGCATGAAACACTGCGTAGTAGTGAGTAAACCTTTGCTGCGTAATTAAGAGTACTGCATAGTACCAGCTTGCGTATGAAATTACATACAGATCAAATCAAAGAAAAAAAAAGTAAGCAAAAAGCACAACAATCTCTATGATAAAACGTACACAGTCGAATGGATAAACGAGATCAGCTTTTGCACAAGAGCTTCGAGTCTTCGAGACAGCTCTCACAGGCTCTTGAATACTCTAATAATTCGGTAATAAACATTAAATAAACTAAAGCTGCAATATATAATGTAAAACAAAAAACATAATAAGTATCTTTGTACAAAAAGTACAAGGAAAAAAACAAGTTTGTGTTTTGGCGCGTTATTAGACACTGAGAATATTTTATAACGACAAAACAAAAATGAAGCAGCTACATTATCGCTAAATTGTAAGGAAGGATTTTATAAATGCATTCAACATTCAAAAGACACAGTTTGGAACTTTCATCGCGAGTAATAAGGCCGTGTCTTCACCGAGAACTTCCCAAATCTTTGAATCTGTGGAAATTCCGCAACAAAAATAATTGAAAATTGTCACGGAATTTCTCGGTGAAGCACATTTATGCTCCACCAAAATATAGGAAAATTATGGAAAAATGAACGGAAATTTCTGGTGGAAACAAGACCTTGATTCCAATCATTTTTCCATAATTTTCTCGGTGGAGACATAAATCTTCTATTTCGGCACAAAATGCGTATAATTTGCGCCCAAAATAGGTGACAAATTTTCCGGAATATTTCTGAAATGTGTGTTTGAAAATTTTGAATTTCCGCTGATATTTTTATGTCTCCTCGGAGAATATTTCGAGTCGAAACAATTTTCGCAAAAATTAGGGAAAATTATGCTGGAAGAAATATTAAAACTTTTTGATATTTCTTCCAGCAAAATTTTCCTAATTTTCTTCTTCTACATTGTAAAGAAATATTCCTTGGGGATGTTAATTTAGATCAAACTGGCAAAAAAAAAATGGATGTTTATGATGTAACTATCGTTTGATCACCCCATAGAAAAGAATAACTTGATGAATTCTTTCGTTGTGATTGATGTTTGGTGCCAGATTTGAAAAACCTTCGGCGCATAAAAAATGCAAGGCTTGGAAAAGCTGTCGTGTGAAGTAGAGACGTATCCTTGTCTTCACGACAAGCGTTTGCCTGCATACAAAAAGATGATTCCAAAAAAGTATATGCTTGGGCACGAATTGATGATTGGGCAAGCCTTGATTAAGCCTATTTACAAAATATTCTTTATTAGCTTTTAACCAAATTTGCTAAACAATAATCTTTGTTTTGCTGGTCTTACAGTCTGCTTTGCTGCAGTTAATTTTGAAGCTTTTGTCAAGAAAACTAGTCTTTGTTTAACCTTGCGAGTATATAAGTACATTTTCACAAATAATGTATGCTCCTCCGAGAATTTTTTATATCTTCCGCTCTGCAGAAATTTTGCAGAGAAAATAATCGAAATTTCTATTGGAATATTTTGCTGGGCATATGTGCTCCATCTAGAAATTCTGATAGAATTTCTGATAATTTTCGCTGCTGAATTTCCGCAGATTAGCAAATTTGAAAAATTCTAGGTAGAGACAAGGCCTAAGTAGGTGGGCAGACTGAAACCTCACTCGATAATCGCACAATTTTTTTGCTCCTTCATCGCGGAAGCAAACTTGAAATACGAATACAGCAATACGCAAGTTTTTATCCTTATTTTTTAAAGATGTTTCCGATTTTTCTATGCTAATCCAAATCCGTTGACGTTTCGTCCATCACTTCGTAGTCAGATTCAACTTGTTTCTTGATTGTTGGATTGGATTTGTTTGGTTGGAGTTTTGATATGATGATCTAAAATAATATAATGCTATAAAGTTGGTTTCTGCAGCATTTTTGGTTTCGTACATACTAAGCTTTTAAAGCATACCCAAGAACAGTAAAGCCTTCCAGACTCTAAGTTCCAGAGTGTTTCTTTTTTATCATCTGTTGTTGAATGTAAACTGATTGTTTAAAGTGCGTACGTAGGGCAAAACAAACGTGATTGCCTGTCTGTCTGTCTTTCCCTCAATCTATCCGTACATGCAGCAAGCAAATTTAATCGAAACATATTTAATTAAACAAAGCAATAGATTAATCAGTCTCAAAAAATTGAAAAATTCAACATAAGCGTCAGGTATTGCTCAGGACAACTAACTGTACATTTAAGCACTTGTGCCTTTAAAAATTGTCCAATTGAATCATTAAATTGAGAAATATCTATAATATCAGGTCGTGTCTAAATACGCCCTGACTTTTACAAAATGCTACTGGAATACGCACGAGCTCGACTACTACAATAGAGCAAAACCAGTTACTGGGCTACTTTTTTTTTACTCGCATTAAGAAATGTAGTAGTTTTGGCCTTGCTGGTGTCAATCTTGTGTCAACCCAGAAATACTTTTTGAGAGCATATACGCTGATTGTGTATTTCAATTTATTAGTACTTGTTACGGCGAGTTTTACTTAAGAATGGCTTGTTTTCTCCATTTCCGTACGGAATCGATTTTAGTTGTGACTTTGGGGATTTCCCACGAAGTCTTTGTTCTGTTTCGCGCCACTAACCACGAGTCAGTCGCGTGAGTTGTTAGTAGTGGCAGGTGTGTACTCATTGCTTGGCGTAAACTACACTATAGTTTAAGTGTACAAATCAGTGTTTAGTGCAGCTGCAGTTTTTCTACAGTACAGCCTAAAGCTGGTTTAGCCTTCGGGCAGCTATCACTGGCTGTTTGGTTTGAGTTGGTTTGGATTAGCCTACTGCAGATGTTTTCTGAAGTGTAGTTCTGTAGCATGCAGTTGCCTATTGTAGACTGTTGTGTAGTCTAGGCGTGGTTACTGTATTGCCGGTTGTGTGTGATGGTTTAGTTGCCTTTTGAGCAGCCCTCTTGGGCTACTTACGTATTGCTGCAGTTACCGTAGTTCTTCATTGGGCCTAGTTGCGGGCTAGTAGTTTACCGATACCGATTTGGCTGTTGTGTACCGGTATCTGTTGCCGTCTGTTATGTTCGATTGTAGTAAGGTTTGGTACTGTACCCAGGCGAGTGTATGTACTGTATATCGTGTTTGCTTTACTGCGTTGTGTTTAGATCTTTGCATAGCAGACTTTAACACGTCTTCGATAGATAGGTAGGGTTGCTACTGCGTTTTATTAGCTTAGTGAGTTAGTATAAATTGGTGATTCTGCTTGTTACTGTGTCGATTACTGGCGATTTGGATTTTGAACTGCCTAGAACTTCATTACAATTCGTGACCGGATTTCTGGGGTGTTGGCTGCTCTTATTCCTTGTTGTCAGACGTTGAGAGCACGAGGGTTTCATTCAAGTAGATTCTACCGCTAGGTTGTGGTGTTGTTCCCCGCTATCTGACGGTAACAGTACTTTTTTTAATAAAAGTTAAACGATGACTGCACCAACCACAAGTTAAAAATTAGCAGTTCTATTGTCTATTTGATCGTTAAACTTATTCGCGTAAAACCAATCAAATTTGTAAGTTTAGATAAAGAATTTTGGAATAACTTTATACCTATTAAAATTTGTTGGCTATTCCCAGAATATTCTTCCCTAAAGTTTTAATAATCAAAAAAATCAACTTAATCAGCTTAGTTTCATTCGATCTAAGTTCCCCTGCCGTATGCGTATTACTTACTGTGGCAGAACATCTGGCTCTACATACGGATTAACGTCTGGAATGAGATAAGGATTGTTGTCCCGATCTGGATCATTGGCGTATTTTCCCGACGCATTCTCGTAATTGCCTTCATTGGATTGTTGTGCTTTTATTTCCTCATAGTCATAAAATGATGTTTGGACTGATTGTTGGTTCTCTAAAATATTGCAGATTAGGTTCAAGGACGTGACCACAAAAGAGCCGCTCCACAGCAACTTTTTAAGCCATTGATACCAAATTTCTAAAAAGATTAGTTTTACCTTTACTGTGAAAGTTTTGTTCACAAACAACAAATGATTGGTCATTTCACTTCAACTTCATTGATTTATTCAACCTATTTTGTTAATTTTATTTGCTTGCTTCCAGCTCTCAACAACAACTTTACCAAAACTACCAAACTTTTTCAAAAGTTTTGAGAACTGAGTCCCAAGAACCACAGTACTCAGCAAAACTAAGAATTTGGCTGCAATTTTGACAAAAAGACATACAGAAACATGCCTAATCTGTGGCGGGATTGCTGGTCATCGCGTGAATGGCTAGAAGTACAATTAGTTTTCTCAAATAGAAAATCATTTTTTAGTGACAAACAATATCAATTTTAAAAATAAGCTGTAGACTGTATCCAGAGTCTGAAAGGCACAATCAAATCTTTGATTAACAGCCTAAGACATACTGTTTTGGAATCGACATTAGTTTTTTTATTCCTCGTCAGTATAGCGTTTGATTGTGCCTATAAGACTCTGGATCCTGTCTATAGCTTATTAACTTTCTCAGTACAATGTTCTTAACAAAATACCGTCTTTACTCCCGAAAAAATCGTTAGTCACGTCTTGTCAAAGCAAGGTACAGCAACCAGCTGATCTGCTTCAAATATTTCAATTCGCAGCTTTTTGAAAAACAAATACTATAAATATTCAACATAATGCTTGACTTTTCTTACTTATAGCGTTGTCTTTTGTACCAACAATCTATGGAAATATGTATTTGAATAAAAATAACATAACATGCAAAATTTTTGGAGTCATGTTGCTTCCTACACATTGTTTCAAATTATTTTTAACAACTTAGCTTTGATAGTTAGCTTGATCATACCTTCCGCCACGTTGTTATCTTTTTGTGTCGTTTCAGCCTTTTTTTTCCTAATTTTCAAAAATAATTTCAATGTTGATCTAAGCAGGTGTTACATAAAAAATCTACCAGCAACTAAACAGCACCATTACACAAAGCATACAAAATCAAAATCTAAATTGCAATAAACTGTCTAAAGCAACACTTAGCCTCGGTACTCTGAATGAAACACCAGCGCAAAAATTAAATTGAGACGTTGCTGTATGGCATATTTATCCTCCTGTCACCGTACAGCATCGGACGCTAAAAATCGGACGATCCACACACTTTCCATAGTATTAACTAAATCGTGTTTGGACTAATTTTTATCTGTTTAGGAGTTTCTAGTGATTCAATGTTCCTGTGGATTTGGTTGAATTCTTGTCCACTGAACTTGCTGCTTGTTCGAAGCCACCAAGCAGACATAATCATCGTAAAGCGTCTTATCTAAGGACGCAACAAGGTAACCATGTTAAGAGTTGAACCCAGATCTTGCACTCAGGTGGAAAACCATTGGTTTAGGCAGTGCAGTGACTAAACCGTGTTTCGTGCATAATACATTGAACGAGGACTAAAGGCAAAATGAATGGAGGTAACTAAAGTTAGGCCAATCGCATAAGACTAGATTAGCGTTGATTCCATCCTTCTTGACCCAGCCGCTCCAGAGATAGTCTACTTCAATTTAGACGTAGGGGCCTCTAATGTGACAATTTTTATTTGCAATCATGCCGTTGATAGCGTTAGCCTCGTTAACGACGTCATACCAGCTCTAACCTATAGCAACGCTGCTATTAGGCTACTGCAATGAGTTGTATCGCTGTGCACTAATCAGTTTGATGTTGTCAGCAGAACATAATTATCGGAGCTGGAAAAAAGAGCAGACTGTACAGTAACCAAGGCAACAAACGTTTAAGAATAAGCGAAAGTAGCGCTAGTAGAATAGTAGGCCATTGTTTGCAACTTAGTTGAGAAACTTCATTCTAGATCACAAAATGCTGTAAGCAAATGCAATTAGCTTACTCAAGTACTGGTAGTCTTATTATCAGGCATGACTTTGTACTTTTTAGCCTACTGATAAAAGCTTTATTGGTAGCCTAAGCTATGATTTAAACTGAAATGTATCTGACAGCTTGATTTTTGCTGAGATCACCAGGTTACCGTACAGTCTACTCTTTTTACCATTTTTAGATCTGTTGTGCTGACAAGATCAAACTGATTAGTGCGCAGCAAAACGACTGAATGCAGGAGCCTGAAGCGGCGTTGCCTTGGATTAAAAGTGGAAGGCGTCGCTAACAATGCTAAGGCTATTAACGTCAGGGTTGCCAATGAAAATTATAAAAGTAGAAACCCCTGCGACGTGTTTAAAGTAGAACATCTCTGGAACGACTGGGTCAAGAAGGATGGAGTCAACGCCAATCTAATTAAATACGGTTCGCCTAAGTTTAAATACCTCATTAATTTTGCCTTTAGTTCTCGTTTAAGCTATTCATCATAAAAAACGCAAGTTCTTGACAATTATTGTCTCGTTTAGAACACTGATTTATAATTAGAACAGTATTAGGTTCGTCTGTATAACGTTTTAAAGATTACCGGTATATCACTTTTTGCGAGTATTTTATTTATATTTTGGCAAAAAATAGTTGCATAACGTGACAACGTTAGTAGGTAACTAATAAGATCAGTAGCGTAGCCAGGGGGGGGGGAGGCGGGGGGGGGGGCTCGAGCCCCCCCCATTGGCTTGTGAAGTATGCAAAATCGGATGCTTTTTGTGCTTTTGAGGCCGAGTTTCTGTGAAAAATGGAAAATAGCCCCCCCCCCCCATTCGAAAACAGCCTCCCCTCAAACGTCTGAATTTGCGAAATTGGACGAAATAGCAGCCTCAATTTTGGTGAAGACCTTTTTTTTTTTTTTTTTTTTGGAGATCACCTAATCTTGGGCGAAAAAAAGCTTTGAATTTCCGAGCTTTCCGAGACATTTCGCCTCAAGTTTCGGACAAACCGTCTGAAATTGATTCAAGATCAATGAAAATTCGAGTCAAGGTCGTTTGCACACTTCTCACTCTTTCAAAATAGCCCCCCCCCTTTTTCAAATCCTGGCTACGCGCCTGAATAAGATTAGAATAATTTGACTTCATTTCCACTTAAATGCACAATTTTAAACCACTATTAGGATTTAGATCTACAAAATACGAATAAATGGATATGTGTAATATAAATTGTGCTTATAATGACTCATAGTACACCAAATGTAGGTGTTACTAAGTAACCAAACCTAACAGATAGAAAATAGTAATTATTTATTATTTACTTGTTTGCTAAAATGCTGTTTTTAGAGCTTTGGATCTGCTTTTTAGATGTTGATGACTTTTTATGCAATCGCCAAGCAAGTATGGCAGCAATAAGCACTACAAAAGGTGCAATAATCAACGCCGAAAAGTAAGGCTCTGCAAATGAATAAGATTAAAAATGAGCATGGAAAAGTATATTATTTATTTTATTGGTAGATGATGATGAATCGATGCGTGTTAAGACTTTTAAAACATCAATTCTTTAAGCTTATCTGGGTTGAATTCAAATTATTCAAAAACCAAATTCATTCAATAAAAAAGACTTCAATTTTGAGTTTATCTGAAAAGTTATTTACTGAAAAGAGCTAAATACAATAACAGCTGCAGACGTTTCGTTGATAATATCGTTACCAGTGGCATTGTAAAGGATAAAGATACCCAGGGGGGAATTTCGCGATGCCACCCTTTATGATGTATAGTAGGTTGAAAAAAGTTATTTTAAAGATAGCGTTACTACTTCATTATTTTAGATAACGAGTTGCTATTTGACTAGCTTAACAACTATTTATTGTAAAATTCTAAAGCTTAGCAGTAAGAGCAGCATACCTCTATAGCTTCAAGCGTTACCAAAAATCTGCAATGGAGGGAAAAACTGTTCGTTGGGGGTCTGGGAGCTCCGCTCCCATCAATCGGGGGTTTCGGGCGGAGCCCCCAGCACTGGAAAATTTTGCATTTTTTTCAAAAATTACTAAATTTTAGGTTTATTTTGACAAAAATTAATGATCTTAGATCGTGGCATAAAAATTAGCTGTGCAAAAACATAATTGAATTGGTTGCACAAATGTGCAATGGGTATGTGGAGAGGCATATGGTAAAATTTCAGTTCTCCTATTTACGAGCTGCAAGTACCATAAATTATAAAATTTCATAGTTCAATGAAACTCACAAGGAGTAGTCTTTTTCGTTTATATTTAACAGAGAAAGATAATTTAAGGGAAAGGCGAGCTAATGGAACGATGTTTGAGTCGAAGTAATTGGAAATTACCTACTGCTGAATAACCACTCCCACTACTTTTGAGTTCATATGTTTTTTTGATGAAACCCTGTATTTAGCATGTTTCAATTAAAAATGATTAAAAAGCGATTAAACTATAAACGATTAAAAATAATTGCTATTTTGGCCGTTTTTCAAATTTTAACTGATTTGGAAGTAATATTTTTGACACATAAGCACCTCTCAACTCTAAATAAATGTTTCAAAAAACGCTTTAAATCATTTTTTAGTCTATTCCAGCGTGCTAAAAGTTTCCAATGATATTGAACATAATTTGTTCCATTGTATCATAAAATGGTGTCACCCCAAACTGGTGACACTCGGGACGGGCCACCTTGCCGCCACCCTCCCCATAGCGACGCCACTGTTTGTGACTTCGTCTTAGGTGATACGTCGTTTATAAGTAATATAACAATTTTGCAAAAGCTTTGCCAAGATATCATGCTTCTCAAAGCGAAAAGAAAAAATCTATACCGTTACGATAATAGCGTTATTCATTAAACCCAATTTATTAACAATCGGATGATATCCGACCACACGTTAAATAATCAAGAAACTTGGTGTTATAATGGTTTTTGTTGAGTAAATTTAGCATTCAACAGTAAGTTAAACTTTTCCGCTTTTCTACATTATGAAAAAGGGTTGAAGCAAATTTATTTGAGATTCAATTCGATAAATTAATTTTAGATTGGTAAAAGACTAAATTTCCTTAAAATAATTTGATTAAAATTACCCTAATATAATAAGTATATGAAAATTAGATGTACATTTCAAACGTACAACTTTTTCCTTATTGAGATCAATTTTTTAAAATATGTTATGACATGTACTGTAAATTTTACGATTCTACTGTAGTTTCAATAAATAGGTTACTTATTAACCGTAAAATTAAAGCATCAAAAACATTGAAAAAGATCAAAAAATAATTTGCAAGCTTACTATCCACAATGGATTCGTCTGACTCAGAGCACGTTGGAATATTGGAGCAAGACTCAGTTACTGTTTCTGAATTGTCTGATCCGCAAGAGGACAAACAAGTTCTGTGAAAAAGTATCGAAGCTTATGTGCATTAGCTAATGGTAAATCACTTGAAGCGATTTCATTGCTATGAACAGGATTTCTTTATTGGAGCAGAGAATCAACTTACCTGCATGGCAAACATCAGTCTCGGTTAAAATGTTGGAAAATTTTATGATAGAATAATACCGTGCAATTTGATTTTTGCATTATATTGTGTGAATCAGTGCTTCCAGAAAGAGCTCAATGATTTCTCAGAACTATCTTCATAAAATTAACCATTCACCAATTCTTTTTATTTGAATAAGCACCCTCCTGACGAGTCGGAAAAAAACAAGTTGTACGGGATTTTAATTTGTTGTTTATATATTTCAGTTTGTATGGTCTGTCAACGATTGATTGTAAATTTTATACTAGTATGTACTGAGCGTTATACTGTAGTATAACAGTAAAGCATCAGACTAGCGATCGAAAAGTTGTTCAATCGTCGAACACCCAATGCATCATTGTGCCATAGGGAAAAACACTAAAGGGTTATTTCCCATGAAGGTGCGTTTATACTGGATTCGAAGCAACGCAAAAGCAACCAAAATTTGACGTCATCGAAAAATTAAATTTTACAAAGATCATCGAAAAAGATAAAACACTCAACGCTTATTCCCCAGTCAACTTGTTGTGGCACACCCCGAAAAAAGACTTGCACAAAATGATGCTTTGCGTTGATGTCGTTAGGCAGACGAAAATCGCCGGGACATAGCATAAATGCATTAATGCACTGTTGAACTACTGTAATGTCCTGCATCACCTTTGCCTTGATCGTTCAGTATCACATGTTTCGCAAGTTGTCCATGGTAGCCATTCATCAAATAAAGGCGGAGACGAGCATAAATCAAAAGCGCAATTTCTCATTCTTGTTTTAATATATGACCCATTACTCCCTAAAAAAAGCATCTGTTGTTGAATGCTAGTGACTTTCGTAGTCTAACGCAAGTACGCTAGGCATTGCAGTAATAGTTTACCACTTTACAGATTGTTTCAAATGTTGTCGGGATCATTAGCAAGTGGAGGTACTTAATCATATATTCTGTGTGAATAGGCCGGTTTGATGATTCCAACAATGAGCTCACAAAGAACAAAGACGCAAGTGAGTACCGTCTTTTGCACAGATGACAAATAATTTCAGTTGCAGATACTCGTGTTTGTTGGCAACGCCACTCTGTAGTGCAGCTAGAAAAATGAGCCGAGCGTTCTTTGACGAAGCCATTTTGCACTGAAAAACGACTTATTGCTGTGATACCGCACGTATGATAATAGCAAGCCATTTCCACCTTTAGGCGTATAAAAATAATTTTTGTTATGCTTTGACTTGAGAATCACAAAAGACGAATTCCAAAACATACTGTAGCAAACTTGTTATTTTGGAAACAACACAGCTAAAACTAATTCTAAATTCAATTCTTCAAGGAAGCATTATTGTAAATGCAACATTGATTGTAGTTATAACGACGACGACAAGGAGCAACTTGACTAATTTACCTCAAGATTGTTCGGTGCTCCTTGGTCTCTGCCAAGTTATTATAAGCCATCTGAAATCTACAAAATAAATCCACTCCTGAGTATATATACGCTTTATTAACTGATTTTTTGATTGTGTGTATGTGGTCGAGGTTGAAAAATAAATTTACTTACTTACTTTTTGCTTAAATTTTATCTGATAAAAAACTTACGCAGGCAATCGGCTTTTTTTACCTTCACACAGGGTAGATTGAACTCCTTCATAAACGCAGGATGATATCTCACTTGTTATTCCACCGCCACAACTTGCAGAACACTGAGAAGTTGTAGACCATTCCGACCAAGTAGGACATGGCGAAGTGTTGCAGTCTATCATCCGTGTTCGAACTGATGAATTGTTACTTTCTGCGTAATACTTATACATATTAAATCAATCGCAGTACGACCAAGTGTTTGGTGGTTTGCCTAAAATTTGATCACCGTTAACAAAATTCATCATTTGCCTCATTATAGTCTTTAAAACATTAGTCTATATCAAGCAGATTGCATTACATTAGCGTGTAAACAGTCGAAGTCACAGCAGCCGGTCTAAAACAATTATTCACGGTAACAAACGATCAGCATGCCTTTGCATGCAGGGGTCCCGAAACTCGGATGGGGGGTATACGTCACCCCCCACAAATTGACCGTACACTCCCAATAATTTGAGTATGGTCTACATTTGCATCCCCCCAAAAAAATTTGACTCTGGTGTGCATTTGAGCGCAGAACTTCACTAGAATTCGGGAAAAAAAAGTGTTCCATTTTTGGTGAAGAACTGTTTTTTTTGGTCTTCACCTGAATTCGGGAAAAAAGTGTTCCATTTTTGGTGAAGACCTTCTCTTTTGGTCTTCACTTAATATGCTCACCTGAAAAAAATCGTGGTCGAGGTTCATCCCCCCAACGTTGGAAATAGGGCAAAATTGGGGTGAAATTGCAAATTATCCCTCCAATGCTCAACAAAGATCGGCACCCTTGCTTGCAAGAGTCAACAAACATAAGAACTAACGAGAGTTGCTATTGCATTTCCTATGATATAAGATCGCATCTTGCTACAGCGGAACAAATATACGGTGTTTTGAATCCAAATTTCGGCGTTGCGTTTTTGTAGAGATTGAATATACTTCGCTCAGAACAAAAAATTTTTGTTCTTAGATTAAGCAGAAACTCCGACCGTTATGCTCCAAAATAAACTTCGCATTAACAACCAAAGTAGTATAAGATGAAAGATTTCATGTAGTTTAAGGGATCAGGGGATTAAGGGTTTAGGGGATCAGGGGATTAGGGGTTTAGGGGATCAGGGGTTTAGGGGATGCAATCCCCTAAACGTGATGTTATCTAAACGTAGTTTTGTCTAAATGCGGCGTTGTAGTCTTAGCTCTAACCTAGCTAGTTGTAAAAACTTGGTCCTGCCTGAGTACCGAACCACCGCAGGTGCCTGACTTCAAGTGTAAAGCTTGAAGAGTGTCTTGCTCGAGTACCGAACAACCTCAGGTGGTTTGCCTGGCTTCAAGTTCAAAGTAGTAGCCGGTTAAAAGTGAATAACCCAAGATTTAACCCTAGTCTTAACTCTAAGTTTAGTGTAGTTATAAGAATGGAAACTTAGTGTTGACCTGAAGAGTGACTGAGTACCGAACCACCGCAGGTGGTTTGTCAAATCACCGCAGGTGCCTGGTTTCAAGTTCAAAGTAGCCGGTTGAAAGTGAATTACCTGAGAAGATAGTTTCTAAAAAGATTATCTAGTTAATGCTATAAAGTTTATTTTATACGTTTAGGAATAAGCTCTGTGTAACTTGAAACGTTTCCTGTCGTGCTGAATTTTCGTTGCCGTGTCGAAATCGTAACAGCTGTTAACCTATCTAAGGTTAAGCTGTGAATCACTACCTTTTGTTAATTTTTTTTAATCTTCGAATATGGAGCGAGCATGGCGCAATACAACTTGTACTCGTTTAACCCCAATGATGCAAGGGTCAGTCCTTTGGCGTATGTTGTCTTGGAGTCAAACTAATGCGCTTGAACCCTTTCAACTTTACTAGCGTTTAGAGATTTGGTTTGTTTTCGAATCGAACTAATGTGGTTAAAGCCATTCAAGTTTAGTGAGTCTAAAATTAGCAAGGCTTAGTTAGGTACCGAACCACCGAAGGTGGTAAGTCTGAAATTTGTAAGGCTTACCTGGGAATCGAACCACCGAAAGTGGTGAGTCTTAAGCTTAAAAAATACTTATCTAAGAACCGAACCACCGAAGGCGGGTTTAAAACAAGTAAGACTTACTTAAGTCTAAAATTTGCCCGGAAACCGAACCACCGAAGGTGGTGAGTCCAAAGTTTAAAATACTAGCCTGAGAACCGAAGCACCGAAGGTAGTGAGTCTAAAATTAGTAAGGCTTACCTAAAATAGTAAAATTTTTAACTGTTTTCATGTTTTTATGAGAAATGTAGTGATCATAGACATTCAAATACTTGCAATTTCTTTGATTTGAATAAGAGTTTTAATAAAAAAAAAAAAAAAATTTTGCCTAAAATTAAAACATCTTGATGATCGCGATTACGGGTGGAACAGACTTTAGGGTCTTAAACCTTCAATTTTTGACGAGTACTATGTTATGATATTCACTCTGAGTTACGCTGTCAAAGACTTTTTTTTTTGGAATCGGTTGAATTCAAACTCCACTCATCATATATTTTATTGGAATATTTAACATGGTGATATTTTTTTAAAACATTTCAAAAATTTACCTTGAAGATCTCGGTTGTAAATTTACCTGAAACATGTACTTTGAATCAAATAGTTTCTAAATTCTTAAATATTGTAACGATTTTCTTGTTTGTGGTAATTTGTTTAGAGGATATTTTAACGTTATACAATTTGTTTTCAACAACATTTTGCGAGTTTTTTGAGTAAACGTGTTTACATAGAGGTAAATTTGTGAAAAAGTAATTGTATACTAAAAAATGAATATGATTCAATTAATTAATAATTCTCTAGAGTTTTGTTTTTTATCAATTAATATTGTTTTTTTATGGGAACAAATTCAATAAATTCTTTTCAGTCCTTGTAATTTCTCTGTCGCGAGCAAAAACTGTAACGTAACAATGAAAAATGTTGGTCAAAAATTTTAAATTTTTACAAGTTTCTTGTTTACATAAGAGGAGTTTGATCAAAAAACACATTCAAAGTTCAATTTCTTTGACTTAAATAAAAATTTTATCTAAAAAAAACGAAAACTCACTTAAAATCTTACAAGTTTGAAATATTCTTACAGTTTTTGTGTAAATAATTGAAGTATTACAATTTTTTAACGATAATTTTTGCAGTACTATTTGCGATAAGGCAACGGCAATAGCTCAGTGGCAGAGCGTCGGGTTAGTGATCGAAAGGTTGCTGACCCCTGGCTCGAACTGATAATGTGCTGTTGTGTCCTTGGGAAAGACACTTTACGCTAATTTCTCATTGCGACCAGATAGTTTACCCGTTGCGGTGACCCAGCCTGATCTTGCGATAAGAACTCAAGAAGCGATGCTCTACGTTGGTGTGGTTAGCCAGATGCAGTACCTGGTTCATACAAACAAATCAAAAATTTGATAGCTTTTAACTAAAAATTCATATTTTTTTATAATGTACAACAAAAACTAATCCAAAAGACTCATTTGATACTTTAACTTTTTATAAACTTTGTCTTTATGTCAGAGTGATTTGATGAAAATATTAAAAATCGTCTGTTTATTCTGAATACCGCTTTTATCATTGGTTAAACTTGGTTGAATTTGGACTGCGTCGTTTTCACGGTGACTAAAATTGCATGATCTTTGTTGAACTCCCACTTTTTGCGTTTTAAGTGGACACAAAATGGACACAAAGATGAACCTTACTGGCGTCAAAGATATGACGTCAGATTCTCAACAAGGTCAGAAATCAAAAGCTTGTGACCAAACCGTTTCTCAATACTTTATTAGTATTCAAATTGTCTTGATTTGTTGAAGCTAAAACAAACAAGGTTCAGAAGTTTACCTCTCATCACTAGATAGTGCTCTTGATTGATTTTTTTTTCTATATTTTGACTTGGAATGTTACTTCAGACAAAAGCGTGAGATAAAATGTATTTATTAATAGTGCTTTGGACTCATCCGCTTCCTTTCTGGTCTGTAGTGAGTTTTGGATTTTGAGTTTATCTTTCTATTTTAAGTTCATTGTTTATTATTCGAATTATGCAAAAACAGGCAAGGTCAAGATTTTATCCCTCACCGCTACGTAGTGCTCTTGATTCATTTTCTATTTATGTTGTGATCTCATCGTTTCAAACGTTAGTTCAAACTTAATAGTAGAGTATTTTTAATCGATTATATAATGCTTCGTCCTCTCTTTAGTCTATATCGTGGTTTTACATTTTATGTGTAAGACATATTGTTTCAAAACCATGCGTATAACATATTGTATCACAGCCGTGCATAATATTGATAACTCCGACCATATTACCTTGACTTGATGCGTGTTATAACGTTATTCGTTTTGCTGCTTCTATTTGAGTAAAAATATTGTTTGTTTTTTATTGAATTGATTACAATTGTACTGTTCTGATTGAATTATTGCTCATTTTATTAAAATTGTATTTTGGTGCAAATAAAATGAAACGAATAAAAATAAAATTAATAATCAATCCGAATTTAAATTAAGTACCACAAATTAAAAAAATTAGTTAACTTGGCCATAAACTTTTTATTTCTTACATCAATGTCTGAGTTTTCCAACATAAATGTTCTTTGAAGAACAAAAATTTTTTAAAATCGAAATATTACAAGTCTCTCACTAAAATAACTAGAATATGATTCGAATGGTTGAGGTTGAACGAAGCACGTACTGTCAGACTTGCACCAGATTGTAGTGCTCGCAATTCGATTTCAATTTTTTGCTGTGATACGACATGCCAGTTTAAACTTAAATTTTAGTTGTTTTTATGAAATTGAACATGACGCTGGTGGTAACAGCGGCGGGTGCGTTATATCGGTAAGGGGCTCTTTTAAATTTTCTGTTACGTTTTTCGCACTCTAATTTCAAAACCGTTCATATACTTCTCTTTTGTGATGTAGTATAGCACCATTTCGAGTAAAGGTTTTCCGACAATAGGTACATACGTAAACTTTGATAGAATGACTATAGCGTTAAAGCTCTCAAGTATGTATCGCAGCGAACAAACTAGCTTGTGACACCAAGGCGATCGGAAATTAAACAAATTGGATTATGTTACGTCATGCAGGCAAACCACACAAAAGCCAAACATAATACCGCCTTTCCATATTGACTCACATAATATTCTAGCAGTCGTTGTTGCAATATTTTAATGCAAAAGTCAAAGTATACTATCGACCAATTTGTATTCGGCCATCGTCTTGTTGAAACATAATACCGTAGTTATTCAAACTCCAGAATTAATATACAACCATATTTCAGACATATTTCTACGTTATCAAATAAATATCTTAAAATTTAGTTTTGTTTTCATAATTTATATTTTTTTTAGATTGAAAGTAACGAATTGTTGAAACCATGCAAACTTCAAAGCGATTTTGCGACAGCTAGTCGCCAGTCCAAAGAACTTTAGTCGAAATTTTAAACTTTAGACTTTAACTAACCAACTTCGGTATTTCGATTCCCAGGGAAGCCTTACAAATTTTAGGCTTTAACTAACCGCTTGCGGTAGTTTAAACTTTAGACTCACCGCCTGCGTTGGTTCGGTTTCCAGAAAAGTCTTACCAATTTTACACTTTAGACTCACCACCTTCGGTGGTTTGGTTCCCAGATTTGTATTTTAAGCTCAAGAATCACCACCTTCAGAGGTTTGGTTCCCAGCGATTCGCAGGCAAGTGTTTTAAAATTTAAGGTTTCTGCCGCATTCTTCCGCTAGAGATTCAGTTCATGACTTGATGTTGATAGATATATTTTAGAGCGCTCGTTGAAAGCTTTTGAAAAAATTCGCTTTTAAATTAACAAGACTTTCCACAAAGAGGGGATTCCCCGAAAGCTCGCGTACGATCAGACACAGTTAGCGATTCCAATTAAAGTCTTAATTCTAATGTCATTAGTGTAAGCGGATGAAAAGAGTTTTTAAAGGTGAATTCACAACAGACCAGATGACTCATACCTTCACACTTTAACCTCAAATTTAAAGCTTTTAGACTCGCCACCTTCGGTGGTTTGGTTCTTAGGTAAGTTTTACTAAGTTTAGACTCACCACCTTCGGTGGTTCGGTTCTCAGGCAAGTAGTTTTTAAACTTGGTTCGGTAAACTTTAGACTCACCACCTTCAGTGGTTCGGTACTTGGATAAGCCTTACTAATTTTAGACTCACCACCTTCGGTTCTCAGGCTAGTATTTTAAACTTTGGACTCACCACCTTCGGTGGTTCGGTTTCCGGGCAAATTTTAGACTCACCATCTTTGGTGGTTCGGTTCTTAGGTAAGTCTTACTTGTTTTAAACCCGCCTTCGGTGGTTCGGTTCTTAGATAAGTATTTTTTAAGCTTAAGACTCACCACCTTCGGTGGTTCGGTTCTCAGGTAAACCTAGTCAAATTTTTAAGCTTTAGACTTACCACTTTCGGTGGTTCAATTCCCAGGTAAGCCTTACAAATTTTAGACTTACCACCTTCGGTGGTTCGGTACTTAACTAAGCCTTGCTAATTTTAGACTCACTAAACTTGAATGGCTTTAACCACATTAGTTCGATTCGAAAACAAACCAAATCTCTAAACGCTAGTAAAGTTGAAAGGGTTCAAGCGCATTAGTTTGACTCCAAGACAACATACGCCAAAGGACTGACCCTTGCATCATTGGGGTTAAACGAGTACAAGTTGTATTGCGCCATGCTCGCTCCATATTCGAAGATTAAAAAAAATTAACAAAAGGTAGTGATTCACAGCTTAACCTTAGATAGGTTAACAGCTGTTACGATTTCGACACGGCAACGAAAATTCAGCACGACAGGAAACGTTTCAAGTTACACAGAGCTTATTCCTAAACGTATAAAATAAACTTTATAGCATTAACTAGATAATCTTTTTAGAAACTATCTTCTCAGGTAATTCACTTTCAACCGGCTACTTTGAACTTGAAACCAGGCACCTGCGGTGATTTGACAAACCACCTGCGGTGGTTCGGTACTCAGTCACTCTTCAGGTCAACACTAAGTTTCCATTCTTATAACTACACTAAACTTAGAGTTAAGACTAGGGTTAAATCTTGGGTTATTCACTTTTAACCGGCTACTACTTTGAACTTGAAGCCAGGCAAACCACCTGAGGTTGTTCGGTACTCGAGCAAGACACTCTTCAAGCTTTACACTTGAAGTCAGGCACCTGCGGTGGTTCGGTACTCAGGCAGGACCAAGTTTTTACAACTAGCTAGGTTAGAGCTAAGACTACAACGCCGCATTTAGACAAAACTACGTTTAGATAACATCACGTTTAGGGGATTGCATCCCCTAAACCCCTGATCCCCTAAACCCCTAATCCCCTGATCCCCTAAACCCTTAATCCCCTGATCCCTTAAACCACATGAAATCTTTCATCTTATACTACTAACCAAAATAGGCTGTAACTTTTTTTATCGTTTTGTTACATTCAATGGCTTATGAAGAGAATGGCGCAGCAATATAACGTATAGTCTATCTAATTCCGATTTTATGCGTAAAATATTGTTCTGAGAACAATAATAAGAACAATTAACGCCAACTTGTAAAATGCCCCTCTTACTCTCTAACTCCTAGGCCAAAATCAATGGGAGCACGAAACTTGGCGTGCGGGTTGATGTTCATCAAAATGTCTCAAAGAAACTGGTTTTGAGTTGATGACGTCAATATTGTAACGTCACGACCTCTCGGTTATTTTTTCGAGAAACAGACGTCTTTCTTTTGTGATGACGTCACAGGCAGTTCAAATTTTGTACCTGTGTTTGTTTTGTGATACTGCATCACAAAATGCTTAAGTCAAAGCAGTTAAGCTACAAAACGCTTTATGACATCATTTAAGTTAAACGATGACCAAAGGCAAAATCAATGGGGGTATCTAAATTTAGGCCAATTGTATTAGACTAGATTAGCATTGACTCTATCATTTTTGACTCATCCGTTGCCGAGATATTCTACTTCAAACACAACGGCAGTGACTCTAATGCTATAAATTTTGATAATTTTTATTGGCAACCATGTCGTTGATAAGCATTAGCGTCTTAGCGACACTTTCCCAGTTCAAACCTAAAGCAACGATTAGGCTACTGCATTGGATCGTTTCGCTACGCACTAATCAGTTTGATTTTATCAGCACAACAGATCTGAGCTGGTAAAAAGAGTAGACTTTTCGGTAGCCTAGCGATTTCAGTTAAAATCAAGCCGGCAGATCTAAATCCTAGCCTATTCTAGCAATAAGGTTTTTGTTACTAGGCTACACAAACTCATACCTGATAATACTAGACTACCAATACTTGAGTGGGCCAATTGTATTCGCTTATATGGTACTTCGTGACCCCAGAATAAACTTTTGTTGAATGCATAGTGACTTTTGCAGTTTAAAGCCGCTTCTACCGAACGTCCGTGTTTACGCATATGCGTATAAAAAACGCATATCCGTAAATACGGATATGCGGATTTACGCAGGGTAATTTATTGATGAGCGGAAATACGCGTATGCGTATTTCAGCTAGCGTATCTCAAAAGCATGAAATAAATGGCTTGTGAGTTTGGTATTTCCTTTTATTTGATTGTTAAAATGTAGCTGATAACATCTCAATCGAAAAGTCACATCATCAATTTTAGTCGACAGTCACACGAGGGCGTAGATGGCATTCTGTAGCTATTACAATTTATTAAACAAAAAAATTGTGGCAGACGAATTTGTGGTATGATTAAGAATATATTATTGTTTTTGAAACTTTCCGTGATAAATTTATAAATTTTCTTTTGTTTTCATCGTAAGACCGAAAAATAAAATTGCAGTTGGATAGAATGGTACTTTTTTTTTGGATCTATCCCCAGGCCCAAAATGAATGTTTTTCACTGGCCCTGGTTAGGTTTAAACTCCTTTACTTTAACTCTTGCGTGGTTACACCAGCACTTACCATCCATGCCATCAACTCCCATTGCCATGCTGATGCTTTCCCAAACGTTCTGTAACCGTATTGCGTCCCTGTGTTTATCGCTTTTGACATTGTAAATGAAAACATTTGGCACGACCAATTCGACCAACTTATCTGTTGTTTGCTCACTCGAGAGCTGCATCTTGCTGGGATTCTATTATTTACCGTGTATATTACAGTAAAAAATAAAAATAAATTATAAGGTTAGAAAATACTTTATTTTGCATTAAAAAAATAGGGTACTTAGTGACTTCAGGAAAATGTAGTGCAGTTAATTAATCGCGCTCTAGGCCTACTTGATAATTTGCCATATCACATTTTCAAAAGAGCAAGTTTTGTTACAGTTGTACACATAGCATACCGGTGCAACTGTAATCAAGGCCTACGAAAAGGGGTTCAGGAAGCGCATCGACCCGGGTTTAGAGGGCGGCAGAAGATCTTACCGGTATAAGTTTACGCACTCAATTAGTGGTATAGTGATACTTATGGCGTGATCATTTATCCATAGCGCTCATTTCCGGTGGAACACAATTTTCGGTCCCCGTGAAGGCACTCCGTGACAAAATTTCTCTGTGAAGCCTTGGCTGTAATGACTCAAGCCATGGTCTCCAGTGGCTCGGTGCTCCGCCCTCAAGCCTTCGTAAGTAAACACTTTAGTTGCGTTAATTTGCTCAACAGCCTTACTCAATTAGAACAGATTTCATAGAAGGAAATTTTGCATTTGATTTAAGCTTTTTAGCAACCCCGTTGCGCGCCTGACGCCTGAACACGCCACTAGTCTATCGGGAGCTTCAAAGCTGTAGTGTAACGTTACATAAATTGTTATAAAAGCTTAGCATAAATCTTTAATCGAGTTCGCAGCCTGTAGTCCTCCACAATAATGACTAGGTGTATTCAGTACTTAAATTTTCAGTAGGGAAGACGCGACCCCCAACCAAGATTTGAGCACTGGATGATGAGACGAAAAAGGGCCCGTCAGCACGAATAAATCCCACAAATTCCGGCCGAATATAGTTCCAAATTGCGATGAAGACCTTTTTGTTTTAACGCATTCCCTCGATTTCGAGGACAGAATTACATAATTTCCACTAAAGTACTTTCGCATTCCGAATGCGTGTGGTCAAGACTGCAAAAGCGTCTCCCCATGCAAACTTTTACAGGTTAAGTGCTGGGTATATACTTAACTTTGATTTTAAGCTTCTGATTTTTGAGGGTTTTGCTAGGCCCCAAGTTAGGCCTTGTGCCAAGCATTTCTTGGCTTTCGAATTAAACTTGCTATGACAAAACCTGAAACATGTAATTGAATATCTGACCGTACTTTTTTTGATTAATTCTCCCTAAAGTTGCTTCATCCTAATTTCATACATCTTTTTAAAAAACAACCTTTTATTTTCTAAAATTTTGTAACTAATTGTAAAAACGTTGTTTTCCTCGGTAGTACTCGAACCTAAAGACCCAAACCAGAACCAAAGCGAATTCAGTACGCAGTCCCTTAACCACTCGTCCAATCGAACGACATCCAACGCTAGAATAATCGCATATTTTAAATGTTTGCAACAACAAAGGATATTTACAAATGCAATGATAGCATTTTGTTATGAACTGTGGTTGATATGCTTGTGGTTTGCTGAACAACTAGAACTCGGAAATGCCTAGATCGCGATTTATCGCGAGAGCAACTACTTTATCTCAAAAATCAAAGCAAAACATCGACTGAGTTGTTTCCGTAGGATTCAGTTTGATTTGCGCGCAAAAATGCGCTAGGCTAGTAGTTGGCTACTAATAACCTTTCATTGCCAAACAAATGGGCCCGCCAACTCGTTACACACTTCGGCATATTACAGCGAGAACGAAAGATAGGATTTGATATGGAACTAAACACTTAAAGAAAAACTTTGATTAATCAAGTACTTTAGGCCTAGTGGAAGAAACTTGGTAAAAATTTCCAAACAAAAAATCCAAAAATGATTGCAAAAAATTTCTATTACGTTTGGTTTAAAAAGTCTTGACTTTGGTGAGGACCGAACCCCCTTAAAAGTTTCAAAGGCAAGCACCATATCCACTACACTAGGCAACCTTGTGACGTCACACCGCTTAAAATTTCTTTATAAATCCCTGAAAAATACGCATGCGGTGTCCGTATTTTATTCTTTGCCAAGTGCAAAGAAAAACGCATGCTGAAATACGCATGTTCGGCAAAAGGCAATATAAAACAAACCAACGAGAGTAAGAATTTTATACGCATATGCATATTTTTTGTACGCATATCCGTATTTTTTGCGCATATGCGTCAAAACGGACGTTCGGTGAAAGCCGCTTAACGCAAGTACGCTAGACATTGCAGTAATAGTTTACCACTTTACAGATTGTTTCAAATGTTGTCGGGATCATTAGCAAGTGGAGGTACTTAATCATATATTCTGTGTGAATAGGCCGGTTTGATGATTCCAACAATGAGCTCACAAAGAACAAAGACGCAAGTGAGTACTGTCATTTGCACAGATGACAAATAATTTCAGTTGCAGATACTCGTGTTTGTTGGCAACGCCACTCTGTAGTGCAGCTAGAAAAATGAGCCGAGCGTTCTTTGACGAAGCCATTTTGCACTGAAAAACGACTTATTGCTGTGATACCGCACGTATGATAATAGCAAGCCATTTCCACCTTTAGGCGTATAAAAATAATTTTTGTTATGCTTTGACTTGAGAATCACAAAAGACGAATTCCAAAACATATTGTAGCAAACTTGTTATTTTGGAAACAACACAGCTAAAACTAATTCTAAATTCAATTCTTCAAGGAAGCATTATTGTAAATGCAACATTGATCATAGTTATAACGACGACGACAAGGAGCAACTTGACTAATTTACCTCAAGATTGTTCGGTGCTTCTTGGTCTCTGCCAAGTTATTATAAGCCATCTGAAATCTACAAAATAAATCCACTCCTGAGTATATATACGCTTTATTAACTGATTTTTTGATTGTGTGTATGTGGTCGAGGTTGAAAAATAAATTTACTTACTTACTTTTTGCTTAAATTTTATCTGATAAAAAACTTACGCAGGCAATCGGCTTTTTTTACCTTCACACAGGGTAGATTGAACTCCTTCATAAACGCAGGATGATATCTCACTTGTTATTCCACCGCCACAACTTGCAGAACACTGAGAAGTTGTAGACCATTCCGACCAAGTAGGACACGGCGAAGTGTTGCAGTCTATCATCCGTGTTCGAACTGATGAATTGTTACTTTCTGCGTAATACTTATACATATTAAATCAATCGCAGTACGACCAAGTGTTTGGTGGTTTGCCTAAAATTTGATCACCGTTAACAAAATTCATCATTTGCCTCATTATAGTCTTTAAAACATTAGTCTATATCAAGCAGATTGCATTACATTAGCGTGTAAACAGTCGAAGTCACAGCAGCCGGTCTAAAACAATTATTCACGGTAACAAACGATCAGCATGCCTTTGCATGCAGGGGTCCCGAAACTCGGATGGGGGGTATACGTCACCCCCCACAAATTGACCGTACACTCCCAATAATTTGAGTATGGTCTACATTTGCATCCCCCCAAAAAAATTTGACTCTGGTGTGCATTTGAGCGCAGAACTTCACTAGAATTCGGGAAAAAAAAGTGTTCCATTTTTGGTGAAGAACTGTTTTTTTTTGGTCTTCACCTGAATTCGGGAAAAAAGTGTTCCATTTTTGGTGAAGACCTTCTCTTTTTGGTCTTCACTTAATATGCTCACCTGAAAAAAATCGTGGTCGAGGTTCATCCCCCCAACGTTGGAAATAGGGCAAAATTGGGGTGAAATTGCAAATTATCCCTCCAATGCTCAACAAAGATCGGCACCCTTGCTTGCAAGAATCAACAAACATAAGAACTAACGAGAGTTGCTATTGCATTTCCTATGATATAAGATCGCATCTTGCTACAGCGGAACAAATTTAGGGTGTTTTGAATCCAAATTTCGGCGTTGCGTTTTTGTAGAGATTGAATATACTTCGCATTAACAACCAAAATAGGCTGTAACTTTTTTTATCGTTTTGTTACATTCAATGGCTAAGAAAGAGCATGTAGTGATGTAGTCAAGACCCTGATGGTCGAGACCGAGACCAAGACCAAGACTTGGAAAAAATTCGAGACCAAGACCCGAGACCAAGACTTGAAAAAATTTTCGAGACCGAGATCGAGACTCCGTGAGTTTGTTCGAGACCGAGACGAGATTTCGAGACCCGAGATTTTAGAGGCAAAACTTATTCGTATTGACTATTGACAACCCTTTTCATGGTTTTTCCTTAAACAAACGGCCAATAGCAATACAGTAGAACGACCATAAACCAAAAAACGAACTTGGGCCACGGGCTATTCACAAGCACATGAAGAGATGACGGCGTAGCTCAACTGTCAAGCGCCCGTCTTTAAAGTAGAAAAATTGCAGTTCGATGCCATCGTTCGATTCATGTAAAATGCATCATAAATTTGCTTAAGTTTCATTACCAAACTGCTCTTGGACCAATCTAGAGGAATTCGATTTTTAAGCGAGTTGCTGAATCACATTAAACTGAAAGCTTTCATGAACTTGCGACTTAGTGCACGGGCATTGAGCAACACTGCACCAAAGAAACATTGCAGCGGGGCGAGACGTTAGCGACACTGCGTCCGATTTTAACCGGACCAAGAATCGAAACGCAGACCTCACGCTCCGATGGCGATGTCTTTATCTACTAACGCTGACCGGTCGTTTAAATTTTAAATAATGCAGGCTTGCTAAAGCAGTTGCATTCAGATAGTTATTTTAATGACAAGAAGGCTGTGGTGGAATGTGTGATTGTGTTTTCATAAACAAGACATCAAGATGAATGATTCAGTAACCTAGTGGTCCTAGTACACGGCAAACACCGTATTGTATGACAAATACCTGAGTTACGGTATTATTTCTTATCAAAATTTTATTTCTCCGATACCGCCCTGAAAATCTTTAGGGGTCAGGCGTCTTCCCCATTCGGTGGCCCATGTTTATACCTCAAGCAATTTTAATCTTCACTGGACCTAATTGTTACCCCTAATGTTTGATATTTACAAAAAAGCAGTGGTAAAGTAGACTTAAGTTCATCATTCTGAGTCTCCAATCTTATCTGTGTCATACTAGGAAAGATCTGTTCAACAAAATGCGACTGAAAACAATAACTTTGAGGTGTGAGCTGTCCTGCTTAACCTTTCTTGACCAAACCTCATCGCACTGCAAAGCTACTACCTCAAACTCGGTCAACCTGCAAGGAACCTGAACGAGAAAAAGGTTTAGAGCGTTTACTACCAGAAAGCAAAAATGTAGACAGCGGCAATTAGCACCTTCAACAAAGATCAACATCAAATAATACCGCTTAAGCGGCTTCTTCTCCTCCAGACTGTTCTACATCACACCTTTCATAAGTAAATAACAAAGATAATAATGAATAACAGATCGAGCAGTTTTCTCCCACGGCTCTACCTGAGTTTTTTCGAACCTCAAGTATCTCCCACTGAGTAGCCAATTATCAAAAATTGAGGTTTTATTGCAAAACTTTGTTTCTCACGATCTCAGTTTAAAAACAATGACGGAAATAAATAAAAATTGACCAAAATGAATAAATAGAGGAGATTGTTAAAAAGCAATTAAAAAGGTGTTAAGACCTATAAAGTCAATCGAATCTTTGTTTGCGTTGCTTGCATTAAATAATTAAATTCAAAATTTTACTTCTACGCCTAACCAAGATTTTGAGTCTCGAGACTCCTCATATTTCGAGACCATGACTTTTCGAGACCAAGACTCGAGATCGAGACTTGAAGTTCAAGTTCGAGGCGAGATCGAGACGAGACTTTCAAAAATGTGTCTTGACACAGTCTCGAGACCCGAGACCGGTCTCGAGAACTCCATCACTAAGAGCATGGCGCAGCAATATAACGTATAGTCTATCTAATTCCGATTTTATGCGTAAAATATTGTTCTGAGAACAATAATAAGAACAATTAACGCCAACTTGTAAAATGCCCCTCTTACTCTCTAACTCCTAGGCCAAAATCAATGGGAGCACGAAACTTGGCGTGCGGGTTGATGTTCATCAAAATGTCTCAAAGAAACTGGTTTTGAGTTGATGACGTCAATATTGTAACGTCACGACCTCTCGGTTATTTTTTCGAGAAACAGACGTCTTTCTTTTGTGATGACGTCACAGGCAGTTCAAATTTTGTACCTGTGTTTGTTTTGTGATACTGCATCACAAAATGCTTAAGTCAAAGCAGTTAAGCTACAAAACGCTTTATGACATCATTTAAGTTAAACGATGACCAAAGGCAAAATCAATGGGGGTATCTAAATTTAGGCCAATTGTATTAGACTAGATTAGCATTGACTCTATCATTTTTGACTCATCCGTTGCCGAGATATTCTACTTCAAACACAACGGCAGTGACTCTAATGCTATAAATTTTGATAATTTTTATTGGCAACCATGTCGTTGATAAGCATTAGCGTCTTAGCGACACTTTCCCAGTTCAAACCTAAAGCAACGATTAGGCTACTGCATTGGATCGTTTCGCTACGCACTAATCAGTTTGATTTTATCAGCACAACAGATCTGAGCTGGTAAAAAGAGTAGACTTTTCGGTAGCCTAGCGATTTCAGTTAAAATCAAGCCGGCAGATCTAAATCCTAGCCTATTCTAGCAATAAGGTTTTTGTTACTAGGCTACACAAACTCATACCTGATAATACTAGACTACCAATACTTGAGTGGGCCAATTGTATTCGCTTATGGTACTTCGTGACCCCAGAATAAACTTTTGTTGAATGCATAGTGACTTTTGTAGTCTAACGCAAGTACGCTAGACATTGCAGTAAAAGTTTACTATTTTACAGATTGTTTTAAATGTTGCCGGGATCATTAGCAAGTGGAGGTACTTAATCATATATTCTGTGTGAATAGGCCGGTTTGATGATTCCAACAATGAGCTCACAAAGAACAAAGACGCAAGTGAGTACCGTCTTTTGCACAGATGACAAATAATTTCAGTTGCAGATACTCGTGTTTGTTGGCAACGCCACTCTGTAGTGCAGCTAGAAAAATGAGCCGAGCGTTCTTTGACGAAGCCATTTTGCACTGAAAAACGACTTATTGCTGTGATACCGCACGTATGATAATAGCAAGCCATTTCCACCTTTAGGCGTATAAAAATAATTTTTGTTATGCTTTGACTTGAGAATCATAAAATACGAATTCCAAAACATATTGTAGCAAACACGTTGTTTTCGAAACAACACAGCAAAAACTGATGTACGCGTTGAGTGAGAAAGAGCAAAAATGGGAATGTCTAAAACTAATTCTAAATTCTAAACAGCAAAAACTAATTCTAAAAACTTATTCTAAATCCAATTCTTCAAGGAAGCATTATTGTAAATGCAACATTGATCGTAGTTATAACGACGACGACAAGGAGCAACTTGACTAATTTACCTCACGAATGTGCGGTGCTCCTTGGTCTCTGCTAAATTATTATAAGCCATCTGAAATCTACAAAATAAATCCACTCCTGAGTATATATACGCTTTATTAACTGATTTTTTGATTGTGTGTATGTGGTCGAGGTTGAAAAATAAATTTACTTACTTACTTACTTTTTGCTTAAATTTTATCTGATAAAAAACTTACGCAGGCAATCGGCTTTTTTTACCTTCACACAGGGTAGATTGAACTCCTTCATAAACGCAGGATGATATCTCACTTGTTATTCCACCGCCACAACTTGCAGAACACTGAGAAGTTGTAGACCATTCCGACCAAGTAGGACACGGCGAAGTGTTGCAGTCTATCATCCGTGTTCGAACTGATGAATTGTTACTTTCTGCGTAATACTTATACATATTAAATCAATCGCAGTACGACCAAGTGTTTGGTGGTTTGCCTAAAATTTGATCACCGTTAACAAAATTCATCATTTGCCTCATTATAGTCTTTAAAACATTAGTCTATACCAAGCAGATTGCATTACATTAGCGTGTAAACAGTCAAAGTCACAGCAGCCGGTCTAAAACAATTATTCACGGTAACAAACGATCAGCATGCCTTTGCAAGAGTCAACAAACATAAGAACTACCGTGAATTGCTGTTGCATCTTCTTTAATATAAGATGGCATCTCGTTACAGCGGAACAAATATAGGGTGTTTTGAATCCAAATTTCAGCGTTGCTTATCGTAGAAAATGAATTTACTGCGTATTAACAACTAAAATAGGCTGAAACTTTCTTTATCGTTTTGCTGCAGTCAATGGCTTATGAAGAGAATGGCGCAGCAATATAACGTATAGTCTATCTAATTCCGATTTTATGCGTAAAATATTGTTCTGAGAACAATAATTAGAACCATTAACGCCAACTTGTAAAATGCCCCTCTTACTATCTAACTTCTAACTAAAAATCAATGGGAGCACGAAACTTGGCGTGCGGGTTGATGTTCATCAAAATGTATCAAAAAAATTGGTTTTGAGTTGATGACGTCAATATTGTAACGTCACGACCTCTCGGTTATTTTTTGGAGAAACAGACGTCTTTCTTTTGTGATGACGTCACAGGCAGTTCAAATTTTGTACCTGTGTTTGTTTTGTGATACTGCATCACAAAATGCTTAAATTAAGGTAGTTAAGATACAAAAAGCCTTATGACGTCATTTAAGTTAAATTTTGGCCAAATAACCCTCAGATTTTGAAAAATGGCTTCGGAGAACCTTAAAAATTGGAAAATTGCCCGTTTCCTCAGCAACAGTCTTCAAAGTTTCATTAGCTATTTGTAATGCAATTTGGCCCCAAGTCAAGTTGATTTGAAATAAAAACCTTTTGTTTGAAGGTATTTATTACAAAGAAAAAACATTCTGATGATAGGAGCAAAAATGTCCCCTTTCTTAAAAAAATGGGGTTAAATGCTACCTTGATCGTAATTGAACTGACGATAAAAAAGAGCACTTTGAATAGTTTACAGTGCGATTTTTACAACAGGCTTAAACACGCCAAAAAAATTGCCGAAAGTAAAAATCGCCGAAAAAATTGTTTCTGCGAAATGCCTTACGTCGTAGCAAAAAAAAAAACAATAACGTGGTTACCTGCAAGCAATAAATTTTAGAATACTTTTGAAAAAATGAAATCTTTCAGATTTTGCAAGCAAGATACTGGCACATTCCACTTTTCTACTGAAAAACGTATTGTAAAAACGTATATTTACTTATTTTAAATGATCGATGTAAAAATATTGATTCCTTTATTCAGATACAGGTTTTAAAATGTGAATTAATAACAAGCAATAGACAGTATACAGAGTCTTATAGGCACAATCAAACCTTTGATTAACAGCCTAACTTTTGATTAACAGCCTAACTTTTGATAAACAGCCTGTTTTAGGCTGTTAATTAAAGGTTTGATTGTGCCAATAAGACCCTACATACTGTCTATGGCTTATTATTAATTTCTCAGTACACTGTTCTTAATAAAAGGTTCTAAAAAGCGTTCAAAAAGTTTTGTTCCACATATTGACATGTTGTTGTAAAAGATTTGTTTATCACAACGTCAATATTTGCTCCTTTTTTTTTTTTTGCTAAAAATTAAGATAAAAAAAAATTTACAACACATTAATCGAATTCACTACAGCGGTGAAAGAACAATTAAAAATCATATTTTTTCTCTATTTTGGCATCATTTTTAATCAAATTTTATTGATATAAATATCGTTTTATCTCGAAATGAGTCATGCTTTGACGAGAATTATTATTTGCACTCAAATAATTCCATCTCGTTGTTTTTGACCACATGCCAGCAGCTAACCAAATTATCTTTCCACTGAAGCCTCACTAACCAGATTTTCTTTCCACTGCTAAACCTCTGAAAAATTCGATTGGATTTTTGCAAGGACAGTTTTCCAATGGTATGACACTATTTTTTGTACCGTCATTTAATTCTAGAAGATGTTTTTGGGACAAAAGCGTAGTTAAAAGAAGTTCTTTTACAGTTTCAGAGGTCCAATCAAATTTTGCTGTGTAATCGTTACATTTATAATTTAGTGAAGGGGTTTTAAACCTGCGAATAGTTGCTAGTGATGGTAATTGTCGGGCTTTTAATATCTGGCGTATGCCAAGATTATAAATTTGATTTATGTTATCGTGCAACTGTACGAAATTCTCTGGGTGAGCAAAAAAAGTTTCTTTGGATGACAAGGTCAACGACTTTTTTCAATGCCATTCTTAAATTTCAAGTCTACGAATTAATTGAAAAATCTGTCTTGGTTCATTTTTGCTAGAAGGATTGGTTTTGGTTATAAACCACACTGGTGTATGCTGCATAAACTGTCACAATAAAACTTCCATCAAATTTGCAGAATGTTCTTCCATTGCGACATACAATCGAAGTATTCGGTACCAAGGGGCCATTTGCATTGTGACACAACTTGACACATTTTATATTAATAGCGCTGATCTGTGTTTAAATCATTGGTGTTTAAAGTAAGACTAAAAAGTTGCTTTAAATGATTTAAGCTCAAGCTTTTTAACAGTTCATTAGAGCTTTACGAAGTATCCCAAATAACGTAAAGAACTAATAGTTAATCGTTTCAAAGTCTTAAATAAATGCCGCAATGGCTAATCGTCAGCATGTAAATGAACCATTGTAATGGTCTTGACAAGTTTTTTCTAATCATCGTATCACTTCACCAGAATTTCCGCTGTTGCCAGCTGTTTTATCGCAACCAATTACTTTTCTAAAGGACCAATTATCTTTGCACTCATTTAGTTAGAGCTAGCTGATTAATGATTCTGCAATGTTTTTACTTGATCTAGAATCTTTTTTTATGTGTATTTTATTTTGAATGCCAAGTTTGAGCGTTGACACCAAAAAAGGAGGCGCAAGAGAAATGTGAAGTCACGTTATAACATGAGAAAAATAAAATCACAACATTAAAATACACATTTACTTTAAAGTTAGAGACTGCAATGCTCACGCCACCCGGCTACCAAAACAAGCCAAGCAACAAACAAAAAGAACATTCTGTACACAGTTCAAACTAAAAAAAAATCATTTTGAGGATTAATTTGAGATTATACAAGATTGGCACTTTCGCATGTGCTGTAAAACGAATCAGAATTGTCAAGCATTTGCCACAATTTGCAGTATAACCATACAATGTAGATGCAAAAATTGGTTTCCTAAAGAATAAGGGTCACAAATGCTGTCAGCATTCGATTAAAGTTTTGATCAAGTGGTATAAAGTGAAAAAAATAACTCTTCATACTAAAGTTTTTAATTAAGCAACATCCAAAGATAGAAGTGTTTTGATTTATCTGAATATAAGTGATGGCACTTTTCAAGTTGCAAAGAGATGTAGACTGTTATCTAAACTTTATCTTCTTCTTCTTTTTTCTTTCTTTCTAAACTTTATACATTGTATATTTTAGTCAATAATATAAAAAATTTGGGGGATTTGGAATTGCTATGAAATGGCCAACTACTGGAATACCGGCTTGCTAACAACTGTTTTGTCTCACGTTTTTAAGTAACAATTAAGCATTTGATGGTATTTGCAATCTTCAAAAATATTTTTAGTCTGTTATACATATACGTGGGCACAGCTAACGCAAAAATTAGCTCCACTAACAGCTATTCCGTTAATTGAGAAGATTAGCTTCGCTAACGCTAATCCGATAACACAAATTTTTCGTTAGCGGAAGCTAACGCTGATTTGCTATTCCGTTAATTAACCATAAAGTACAATACGAGACGGAAAGAATGAAAAACCAATTTCATAACTTGTACCAATCATTTTGATATCGCGTTTTTCAGTCGATCAGCCAAATTTAAACAAATTGCACCTCCGAAATTTCCAAGTTCCAAAAATTTATTCAACAGCAAAGTATTGTCACGGTTTTCCACCCTTCAGTCAGACTGCTAAGAAGTAACCACAACTAGTATAGCCTACTGCTCGGCATCAAAACCTAAGCAATCAGGCTACGTCTGTAGCTGGCTTTGACTGCGCGTTTGCTTCCAGATACCTGTACAATATTTTAATCGTCCTGCTCCCTCTTTCTGGATGCTCGCTCTGCATGATAAATGAAAGAGCTTCCTACTGAATTGATAATCCGTCGGGGGCGGCAGCCTGCTGGCCCACACAAATTAACTAAAGTTCAATATGACATGAACAATTTTAATCGTGCTTTTTCCTAGTGCTGGTTCCAAAATTTTGACCTCGTACTGGCTCGTGATTGCGCAAGGCCAGCATTATGATTTCATAGACAGGAGTGGTTACCAACGAGAAAAAAGCATTGCCACATCGAAGCACGACGTTTGCTGCAATGCCATACCAAAACGGCTAATGTGGTAAATTTTAGAATATGCTTTTTTAAAACCATAGTTGCAACTATCTTTTTCTACCGAATTAGCGGATTGGCTAAAAAAAGTAGCTTCAATAATAACCAGTCGGTTACTATTTTTGAACGTTAGCGGAATAGCGGATTAGCGATTTGTGCCCAACTATGTCTTTTATTTTTGCCATCAAAATAGTTATATGCTCCCAATAATTTATGCTGCGCAGTGTTTGAAAAAATGCAGTTTCTCGTATTTCAAGAACGTCTGACTTTGTTTCTATCGATCACCTTAGATGTGTCCGTAATAGATGCAACACCAATATCACGTAAAATTGCTGATAAAACTGCATAAAACCCCTAATGATCCCGATTACGGGTAAAACAGACTAGGGTTTTTTATTTTTTAATTTGTGGCATGTTCTGTGTTATGCAATCACATAAAATTACTGTTGTGAATGAAATAGCAGCACGATCTAAAATTTCGTGTTTATTACAGGTTTAAGCGATTTGCGGCGCTTTAGCCTCAGTTGCTCATTTGGGTGTTGGGCTGGTTAAGCAATGTTGAATATTATAATTTCCGAATCATTGTCGATGATATCACTATCACTGCTTCTTCCTGCTGTGGCGCCATCTCTCGTGGCAATGCATTTTCTTCGTTTATAAAGGAAGCTTTTTCCACCGACTTTTGTTTTTTCAATTTAGTAAATCGTTCACTTTTACACTATTAAACATTTTTCTATCGTGTGTTTGATCAAGAAAAAAAGAAATCTGAAGTAGTTTGTTTTATGAAAAAAAGTTGATTAAAAAAAAAAGAGTCTCTTTTAAACCTCTTGGTTTTTTTGTTATAATTTCCTTCAAAAAAAAAAAGTTCAAATTAGGTTGACTTGGAGTCAAGTTTATTTACAAGTAATCTTTGAAAATATGAAGTTGATAGAGCAAGGGAAAATTTTCCAACTTTGAGGTTCGTAAAAGTCAGCACTTTCAGAAATTTGAGCATTTTTGGTCCATATATAATTGCGCTATATGTTATACAAGACGTTTTTGTGATGCAACCACTTTGACTGAGGCAATTTTATAACTCAGTTTTAAAAACCAAACCAACGTACAAATTTGAGCTGCGCATAACGTCATTAATAGCATGACTTCACTTTTCAAAGTATGACCGTTGCGACACAATGATGATGTCATCTACTTAAAATCAACTTTTCTAAAAAAATTCAGTAATCACCAACCCGCATGCCAAATTTGGTGCTCCCATGACTTTTGGTTTTCTATGAATTTAGGTTTAGAGTCCCGGGTAAAATGGGTTAGTCAAACAATTTATCTGAAATAGACTTTATCCCACAGAAAAAAGGTGAAAAAAAGTCAAAAAATCAAAAAGTTTATGGCCTTTGCGGTTCCCCAGAAAGTCAATAATCTTTAAAAAGTTTTACACGCTGATTTTTATGACCCTAGTACGTCTTTTTTGCGCTATTATTGCAAAAAATTCGAAAATTCATTCCTTCACTCCATCCTACTGAACACCGGCGTACTCCGCTCGATACCTGGAGGCTAGTTTTTTGATCATTGGTTCTGATTTTTGAATGTAAGATAGGCAGGTTGTTGGAGTTTACAGAGCATTAGATTCAATTTGTACCAAGTTGCAAGCTAGTGTTAAATTGAGAAGCATTTTATTGTATTAGAGTATTTTGTAGAAAAAATAGACTTAGACCAAATTTAAACTACTTAAAGATTAGCCTGATGAAACAAAGTTTGAAAATCATAAAATATAATTTTATAAGATAGAGAATACGCAATTTTACAACAGCTGTACAATTTTAGTCTATGTAAAACTTCAGTTCTGTAGAAAACTGCTGTTGGCGAAAGTATGCAGCATATTCGGTATTCCGCAATTGAGCAATGCTATTTCTATCAATGTCGGTTTACAAAAGGTTAAGAAACAATACTGGTCTCTACTAAGCCGATTGCATTACTTCAGCGTGTAAACAAACAGTCGAAGTCAAACGACCGGTCTCAGCTATATTAGTTGTAACTTTTTTATCGTTTTGCTGTAGGCAATGGTTTGCAAATTTAATTAGCCTGATAATTTATCTTAATTTAGTTTACGGAGTCTTTATTTTGATATGAGTTTTTCACCAGCCGCCCGCGCACCTCCAAATCACTAATAGTTTTTGAGCTGAAGTTTTGAACATACGAATGAACAAGACAGTCCTGTATACTTTCGTTGGATGGTTATCACAGAAATAACGTCATGGCTAAGTGATGGGCCGATGGTTGTTATTTTGCAACAAAAGTTCAAATTTAGTTGAAGATTTTTGCACTGCATCAGCAGCTTTAGAAATCATGATGAGCAAAAGTTGCTTTATTTTAGCAAAAATTGCTTATTTAGTTTTATTTTTTGTGCCTTTTAATTGTGGCCTCTTATTTTAAATGCGCCCTGCTTTTCGGTTATAAAGGGTCAAATCAACTAGGGGAAGTGATTGGTAATAAAAGGTAATGAATGAAACAGTTCAATCTACAAGTCATATCAAGTTTATTTTACCATACGTTTAAAATTACGCAGGCAGGAAACAGCGATAAGACTATGCAGTCATCTAGACGCAGTATTTCAGTTACACATGTTGATAATCAAAATGCGAAAAAGCTACATACTCAAATTTCAACCAACCTTCCAAATTGCAAATAAGTGACTGTTGGACAGAGCTCGCCACGTCGTTGAGATTGGCAAAATTTCCCAGAACAAATATTCTGGCGTTGTTTTCAGGGAGCTCAGTTGTGTTAGTGATACTCTGCAAAATTGACAAACACGTAATAAACAAAAGCAACAAAAAGTAACTTTTGACTCTAACATACTGTAGAGATAAAAACTTTAAATCATGCTCTTTTAAAATTTGATACTACGACAGAATACCAAACCCAAAATTGCTTCGCAAAAAATTTATAACAAAAGAAAACTTTCATCAAACTTGAAATTAGTGTGGCCCTGAGTTGTAAACGAGCCGACTAGTTCAGGTCCGAACCCAAAAATATAAGCCTGAACCCGGCCCGAACCTAAAAATTACTTTGAAGCCCAAATCATTCCCGAAAAAAACCGAACGTTTAGTTCGGTATGAAAATTTAGCAATATTGCCAAGTTAATTTGATTATATTTTTGTGCACCTAAGACAAAAAGCAGGTCTCAGGCCTGAATTAAGCCTGATGAAATTTTGTCAAATTTAGGCCCGAACCTGGCCCGAAAAGGCCGGCCCAACTTACAACTCTGGTGTGGCCAAAAACAATACTTGGCCGCGTTTCCTGTTAACCCTCCATAATCGCATGATGTGTGTTGATTGTCGACTCTAACTCTAGTCAGTTGGCAGTAGTTGTAAACTTAGAAAACTCGTTTTGCGGTGATTACCTATGATTGGTGTAGGCTGCTAGAAAGCAACAAACGTTAACTAACCAAAATTGTAAGTCTGGACCGGCTTTTCAAGTCACGTTCGGGCTTAAAGGCCACCTAATGTCTGCAAAGCAATGCCCTTAAAATGAAATAGAAAATTATAACTAATCGAATGCTGTAAACCCGGTTTAGATACATGTTCTCAGTTTCAAGAAAATGAGTAGCCACTATTACCTTTCGCGTTTTCAAAAAATGACATGACGTCATCAGACCCAGGAGTTTGGTGCCTTTGACTTGTTTATCATTGCAGAGAATAGGCGATTTTGCAAAGGTATGTGATAGCAGCTTACTAGTCAAAAAGTGTTGCACAAAAAGGCGTAATTTGCTCAAAGTAGTTACATTGCGAAGTTCAGAAGTGAATTACTCGTAGCAATCAGCTTTCACTACAAGTATTGAACAGCAGTTTTACTACCAGTAATGACTCTATCACTCTAAAAACTCCAACAGTACAAAAGTTTTCGTATTCTAAGGTATCTGGCATATCCGTATGCAATAGGAATACCGATAGGCTACAAAGCGTAAAAAAAAAGAAACAATTGAAAGCTTATACTGTAATTATGTAAAAATATTTTACGTTTCTAATATCAGTAGGCTACTGTAGTTTACTGCGTAGGATTAGGAATATACCGGTAAGAATATGCACTGCAGAAATGGTACCAGTGCCAGATCAGTACTTGTTTGGTTTGTGTTTCAGTAAATATTTTACTCCTGGCAATATATTAGGTTGTACTAATCTACTAGGACACCATAGTTTAGCGATACCGGACTAGGCTACCGGTATCAGATCAGTGTACTGGTATCTTAGTTCTGCACAGCCAGACAACTACCAGTGAGTGCAGGTAACTTTTTTACGAGTTCCAATATTGTGAATATGACATTGTAGTACAAAAATGCTGCCTGTAATAATAACATTTTTACCTATCGTACCAATGTAGCATACCGGTACAGGCAATGAGGCAAACCTTACTTCCTTGCCATAATTAGCCCAACGTACCAATACTCCTACCTACTACCCATCTACCAGTAATTTGCTCCCCAAGCTTTCAACAATCTGACTAGGTCATTGTTTTTTCTGCTGTTCTACAAGATCAATCACTGAAACACAAACCAAATCAGGCTACTGATGTGATACTGGTACCGGTATCATTTGTATCGTACGGTACCGGTATATTCCTAATCCTACGCAGTAAACTACAGTAGCCTACTGGTATTAGAAACGTAAAATATTGTTACCGTACATAATTATAAGCTTTCAATAGTTTCTTGCTATGTCTAAAATCTTTTTTTACACTATGGTAGCGTACCAGTATTGAGTATGGATATGCCAGATACCTTAGAATACGAAAACTTTTGTACTGTTGGAGTTTTTAGAGTGATAGAGTCATTACTGGTAGTAAAACTGCTGTTCAATACTTGTAGTGAAAGCTGATTGCAACGGGTAATTCACTTCTGAACTTCGCAATGTAACTACTTTGAGCAAATTACGCCTTTTTGTGCAACACTTTTTGACTAGTAAGCTGCTATCACTTGCCTTTGCAAAATCGCCTATTCTCTGCAATGATAAACAAGTCAAAGGCACCAAACTCCTGGGTCTGATGACGTCATGTCATTTTTTGAAAACGCGAAAGGTAATAGTGGCTACTCATTTTCTTGAAACTGAGAACATGTATCTAAACCGGGTTTACAGCATTCGATTAGTTATAATTTTCTATTTCATTTTAAGGGCATTGCTTTGCAGACATTAGGTGGCCTTTAAGAATTGATAAAAATTCCCAATTAATTCGGGCCTGACATATGCCTTAATTGTGTTTTCGGTAGCTATCAAATCAATACAACTATTAGTTCACAAATACTATCATTGAATGACAATTTATCAACACTAAGTAGCTTTAGTTTGCTACAGCAGAATAAAGTTATTAGTGGTAGAACTTGACCGCATACGTTTTTGAAATCTAATTTAAAGGAGTATCAAACGTTAATTAAACCATTTATAGTATATCAAGCAAAAGTTTATATTCTTTTGACATTGTTTGCGGATAATTTTAAAATTCTGCCACTTCTAGATTGAAAGAGATTGTGTTTATTTTTTATATTTTGTGTTTATTTTTTCTATTAACTTTCTTTCACTTTAAAAATAATTTTTGAATCACTGATCAGTGACTGCTCTTGTTGTCATCGTTTGGACGCAAGCTTGAACGTAATCAGGTAGGCTTATTACTATCATAACGCCAACCTGTCTACAACCATTAGCAGTCTACCTCTCTCAGTAGATTTTAAACTACTAGCCTAGCACAAACACGTACCCAAAGCGAAGCAGGGGGGGGCAATTGCCCCTCAAAATTTTAGTGTGCCCACCAAATAAATTTCACTAAAATCCTTAAATTTTAGGATGGAAAGAAAAAGTGTTGTATTATTTTTGATTGAATATTCAAAAGTTGCAGAAAATGGTGGTTTTCCGAACTGAAGACCCTTTTTTTGGAGATGACCCTCAGCGAGAAGACATTGCCCCCCAAATGTTTGCTTGCCCTCCATAAAAATTCCGTTCTGGCTACGTTCATGGCCTAACCTAACTTTTTATAAACAAGGTTTACGCTTAGAATTGCAACAAACAACTGCTAAACTTATTTAGTCAGTAGGGTATTCTACCCTATCAGCCTAGGCTTACTTTTTATTTCTTTCCAAGCGCAGGAAATCGCAAATGTTTTTGCTAAAAGTAGCAAATTCGAATCAATAAGTGTATTTTGCATTTGAAAAGCAATTTACCTCATCAGAGTTTTTGCAGAAACCTGGCAGAAGCCTGTCCTACCTAGAAACATACAATCTGACAAAAGCTCGTTTAAAATCTCCTACGCAGATTTGATGTTGGCATGTTGCCACAGCCAAATTTCTTCCCCTCAAGTCAAAATCTCTCGCGCTTAAAGCTATTTACCGTCAAACAATTAAAAACCGGGACAAAAACGTTGCTAATCAATTATTATTTTTCGCGTATTTAATGTTAAGTGCAAAAGTTAGGACCTCAATTTTCCTTTAACTTTTCAGACCTGTGGGTAGCCTTGAAAAAGGCTGTTTTAAATTGAACGTTTTCGTCCAGCTCTCTTCATGAATCTACGCTGGAATGAAGAAAAACTAAAATGCAGTGATATATATACTGCCGTAAATTTTTGAAAAGCAGTAACTGCAAAATCACGTTTTCAAGAAAAACAGGTTTAAAGGTTTGAGACTTTCCCGTACTCACCAAACTTGTCGTAAAGCGTTGAAATTTTTTCTGGTAAATGTTAGAGCTACTCTCACCATGCATGCTTAATCTCAGTTTTTTAGGGTTATATTAATTTGGTCAGTTTTGGACTTTTTTAGAAGCAAATACACTTTTTTGTGTAGTTACTGCTTTTTACTGTTTATTCGACAAGAAGAATTTCAGAAAAAATTTTTTGAAATGCAGTAACTGCAGTTGACTGGCAAAATTATAGTATTAGTTGATGCAACATAAATTTTAATAAAGCATTAAGTGCACGAAACCAGCCGAATACGTTGATTTTTGATTTAACTTTCTTTAAATCAAGCAATTTAGTTACAGGAATGGCAAAAGTGAGAAAAATTTAAAATTGTAGTGGTTAACCTATTTAGGTATTTGACTCGACCTGCATTTTGCATAAACACACCATTGATAATATCCGGCTAATTATTATTTTGTAAAAAATTTTTGGGTAGCAGCGAAAATTGTGTAATTTTAGCCTTGGCAATTTTTTCGGACTCGTTTTTTTTACCATAATTCGTAATCAAGGACTACTGTTCTTTTCAAATAGAACATTATCAATATTTTGCGTAGCTCTTACTGGATTTTCTTTCGATTTTGGGCCCATTGAAAACTGGAATTGGTATTGATTGTGTTCAGAGACAGAGGTAGGTGGCGCTACTTTTGAGCCAAATATACCGAGTAGTGGTAACCAATAGCGTAACCGGGAAAGAGGGGGGCTGCAGCTCCCCTTTTGGAATGTCGACCAAAATGCAGAATAAGGAAAATACCAAGTTTTTAGCTTTTCTGAGACAGTGCTTTGGCCTTGAATGGACTAAAAGATAATCTAAGGCGTTTTTTGAAACATATAAGAGGGCTAATTTGTCAAAAATATTACTCACAAATCTGTAAAAACTTTTTAAAATAATCAAAAATTTGATCGCTTGTAGAAAAAATGCTGAACATAGGTTTCATATGAAAAATAACGCTAAAAAAAAGGGGAGGGAGCTTTTCAAAATTAGTTAAATACCCATCACTTTTCTCAAATCTCACTCCATACCCCCCCCCCCCCCCCCCCCCCTTCAAATTAACTTCACAAAATGTAAACGAAGCAGATTACTCCTTGTGAGTTTTTTTTAATTAAGGGCTTTTATGATTTACCAGGTAGTAAATGATACGACTGAAATTTTACCATTAGCCACCTCCTTATACATAACCCATTTATGCAACAAGTCTAATCTTGCTCTTGTAGTGCTAGTTTTCAAATTTTTTATCATAATGCCAGGTTCTTATAAATTCAAAAACTGAATAAGAGTGGTTTCTAGAACCATCTGGTCTATTGGGCATGAAAATCAATACTACAGGTAGGCTAGCCTACTGTTCTTCCGTTTCGGCTGAGCGAAACGTCAAGGGAATAAATTAGCGTTATGCTAATCGTGTGTCCTTTTACCGGAAGAACAGTAGGCTAGCCTACCTGTAGTATTGATAATGCCAGGTTTTAAAAGCGGTTATTTTTATCATAATATGCCCTAAAATTATCTTATTTTGAAGAAAAAAAACTTTCGAGCCCTCCCACCGCTAATTTCTGGATCCGTGCCGGTAACGTTGCTAATTTTCCATGAATTGAAAAATTGAAGCAGCCCTTTACTGCTACTCTTTGGAAATGTTGAGCGCTTTTATCAAGATTTCGCTCCTTGACGTGTTGAAGCTTAGAGTCTAATTAAGTAATTACAGTATATTACTAAAAGCAGAAACAAAGATATTGCCAATGTTTTGATTGGGGAAAGATGTTTTGAAATCTATCGGCCGACTCACCTTTAAGCCTAGTATAAAAGAAATTATCAATGCTATGCATTTTCGTGAGAGAATGTTTAAAAACATTGTTTTTGCATGCGATAATTGAGCAAATAGCAGTAAACTTGACCATTACATTGTTTTGTCAGCATTAAATCACAATTAAAATATGCTAAAGCTAAATTCCACCGATTTAATTTTAATGAATTTGAATTTAATTCCACCGATTTAATTTTTAATGATTTAATAATTTAATTTTAATGAACACTGACGGAAACGCAGCGTAAACAAGTAGAACCCTCGTGTTATTGTAGGTCGTGATTCATATGTTTTTCAACTTTGCCGGATACGGGTGAATTAGTCATCAATGTGGAAATTTTTTAACTTTGGGGTTCACGATATTTTTTTAGAATTATGTGATTTTCTAAGTCGAAATCCTTTTTCTCATGTTTTGTATTTTTACCAAATCTTGGGAACAAACATGTTAATTGAGATTTAGTGCGTTTAAGGAAGGACAAAATATTTTCAGTAATTGCTTTACCTTGCTTGTTCTACTTTGTTCTGCTCTTCCGTGCTCTGCTCTGCCCTGCATTGCTCAGCATTGTTTTGCATGATCTGGTAGCTTGCTTTGTGTGTTTGGAACTTGTGGGTTCGACCTTCAGGTTTATGGGAGTGTAGTTTTACGTATGTTTTTCTGGTTCGTGCGCTTTATGTCTTTGCTATTCGGAGCTAAGTGCGTTCCATTGGCAATATAACACGTGATTTCCCCTTCAACTGGATCGTGTTTGCGTCTGTGAGCTACAACCTACGCGCGAGCCATTCTCCCATTGTCTTAAAGATTCGAACTCGCAACTTCTCGTTAGCCGCCACAGGTATAATCACTGAAACGCGCGTCCCCCTTTTACCGTCAAGGTCGCAACTCGCTGCCTTGTTCTTTATCTCGAAAAACAATGCCCCTAAATCGGTGGAATTTAGCTTTAACAACCACATGTACAAGCAAATTGATGGCGTGGCGATGAGTAGTCCATTAAGTGTTGCTTTAGCCAATATATTTGTTGGATACCGTGAGAGTAAACTGTTTGAGGCCACAACCAAGCCATTTCTTTATCACCAATATGTTGATGACACTTTTGCCATTTTTGGATCGGAGGATGAATGCACTTCTTTTCTTGACGCCCTAAATTCAATGCATTCTGCATTAAAGTTCACATTTGAGAAAGAAGAGAATGATCAGCTCCCGTTTTTAGATGTTTTGGTGGAGAAAAGCAATGAGAGATTTTTAACTTCTGTTTTCAGAAAACCCACTTTTACTGGACAGCACTTTCGTTGGGATTTGTTTGGGCCCGCAAGACGTAAAACCAACTTGATTGAAACACTTGTGCATCGAGCTTAATGATTTGTTCAAAAAGTAAACTGCAGCACAAACTAGACAACATTAGCTCGATTCTACGGAATAATGGATACCCAGAAAGCATTATTCAAAGCACCATATCTAAGAAAATTGCGCTTTTTAACCGTAAACCAAAAGAAGAACCGCAAAAGTGTCCAGTTTACTTAAAGCTCCCTTGGATTGGCAAAATTTCTTTGAATTTTGAAAAGCAAAACAAGATTGCTATCAACCGATGTTACCAAGCTGTTGAACCTTGCATTATTTTTACAACGAGAAAAATTTTGCCTGCAATCCATAAAGATGTTCTACCCTCCCTTCAACAAAGTATGGTCGTATATCAATACGTGTGCCGCTGTGACTGTCGGTACGTGGGTCGAACTTCCCAAAGATTGCAAAACAGAATTAATCAACACATTCCGAGATGCATAAGAAGTAACAAAAGACCAACGAAAAATCTGCCTAATCGAGAATGCAAAATTACTAGCACCCCTAGTGTCTACTGTGATTCTGGAATCGGACAGCATTTATTAAAGAATAAAAAATGTGCAAAACATTTCAACGATGCCCAATTTTCCATTTTGGCTACAGCAAGATCTTCATTCCATTTATCAGTTCTGGAAGCAACCTACATCAATTCCTTACAGCCTATTCTCTGTCGTCAAAAGGAATTCGTTTATTCACTCCAAATTTCACATTATTTTTTTTTCTCGCTTTTCCGACGAAACCGAAACAATATTTTTTCACCAATCAAATTGCCAGAATGACCAATTTTGACCAATCAGAGACCGACAAGAAATTTTCTATATTTTCTACACTTTTGCATCAAACTTAATACAATTTTAGGTGATTTTTGCAGGATTTTACGTCATAACAGCAACCCATTGTCATTTCAATGTAGTCAACCTCTATATATATCATTGCATTTAAGGTTTTCTTCATTCCAGCGTAGATTCATAAAGAAAGCTGGACAAACACGTTAAATCTAAAACAGCCTTTTTCTAGGCTACCCGTATGTCAAAGAGTGGAAATGATAGCTTCGACGCAATTGAAAGCTATTTTGAAGTTCTGCACCACTAACAAGCTTTTCAGATCTGGTTTGGGCTTCAAATGATATTTTTCAGGTTCGGATCTGAACTAGAAGGCCCGTCTACATATCTGGCTACTCTTGTGCTGTACTTTGTGTATTATAAATAAAGAGTAGATTGGTGGTACAGAACTTGAGAATTGCTTTGATTAGAATGTTGATGTCTTCGCAGCATCTTTTTGTCTGACACTTATTAAAAAGAATCGTCAGAATGGACAGCACAGGAAAAGGATTGGCTATTATATAGGAAAGAGCCTCAATTTGCTTCATCCTTCTGTTTGCTTCTCCTTCGAAAAATAAATCTAACCTGGCTCTTCCTTTTCTAGACGTGTTAGTTGAACAATCTCTTTCTAAGTTTATCACCAGAGGTGGAGTCCTCGAGGACACATTTTGAAGTCCTTGTCTTGGCCTAAGCCTCGAGAGGGTCTGTCCTAGGCCTCGAAATTTTTTTGTGTCCTTGGCCTCGAGCCTTGTGTCCTCGACTCCACCTCTGTTTATCACCGCCGTCTACCGGAAATCCACATTCACCGCTCAATATTTAAGCTGGAATTCCTTCAGTCCACAGGGACTCAACACTAATTTAATCCTGAATTTAACTCACCGGGCTCTTGCCATTTGTTTTCCTGAAAGATTACCATCTGAGCTCAACAAAATCAAGTTCATTCTACAGACTAATGGATACCCGAGCAGGTTAAATCTTCCGCCCAATATAATACCCAGTTTCTTGATTCTGATTCAACCATTGGACTTCATCTTTTACAAAATCTTGCCTGTGCTCTGTATTACGATGACAGTTGATTCTCAATTCTTGCCCTTAGCCGCTTTCCTTTTCATCTATCCGCTCTTGAAGCTATACTTTCATCAAAACTTCTAACCCGGACCTCTGCGGCCAAAAAAATTCGTGTGCGGTAATGACGCTTTCTCATTGGTCTTTTTCCAATTAATTACGGCTCGGCTTTTTCCTATAAATAGCCGCTCCTATTCCTACACTCTTCATTCTGGCTATTCTTTTTGAAAAGTGTCAGACGAAAAGCTGCTTCGAAGACATAAACATTTTAATCAAAGTATAATATATATGTATTTTGGCAGAACTTTTTTACCAAACGATGTTTTTTTTTTTTTTTTTTTTAATATTGTCCAATTACCAGTCTACTTATAAAATTAATAACAACGACGATAGCCATAAAGTAGCTCTTTGTTTGGACAACGAAAAAATCTTTTAAAGTTTTAACGAATTGGAGATAGTACGATCAAAAAATCTCTCCAGACCTTATTAAGTGATGAGTAGGTATACTAAGGAAAGGGCTGTATTAACCCATAGAGGAACCTGGAGCAGAAACTTGTCAAGGGGTCTCCAAAGTAATGTGCGTAGAGTTGATGTAAAACTACGCAAACTAAGTTATATAGGGTTGATTGCGCTGAAACTTCGTGCTTTTGACAAATTGTGCATTGATAAGAATCAAATGACTAACAAAAGCATTGTACTTTCGATGCATAGCCAAACAGTCCTTAATGGAGAAGTTATCGAAAAATAACTCTTTTGGTAAATCACAAAAAACGGCACCTTCAGCCGTCGCAGGCCATGAGGTCTGGGAACGAAGCTACGGCAACACAGAAATTTTTGCAATTTTTGATCAAAACAATATAATGAAGGTATTTCAACTAGCTTGCACAAAGCTAAAGATATTTTAGTTAAGTTTAGTTTTAAAAATATTTGAAATTGTTTAAAATAATCACTATAATTACCAACAAAAAACTTGAAAATAAAAGCTGCATTAACTTAAAATATTAAAAAATGTTTCAATTTAAGAAGAATACAATGAAAAATATATTATACATTTTTCACAACTACAATCCTACAGATTTTGTGACGACCTTAAGCATATTTTTGCTAACAAATTTATTTTCATACAACGCATGAAAAAAATTGCCTTTAATCAAAAAAAAAAATATTGGTTTTAAATAATTATTTTACTATACATTTTTACGATTAAGGACCTTTAAGAGGATTTTTTTTTCTGCGGGGCGCCTGGGCAATTACCTCAATCACTCCTTCCCTTAATACGACCCTGTTTAGTAGAAATTCCCGTAAAATACTGATGAATTGTCAAAGGTTTTCTACTGTACCATAAAGTGTTAATTGATGCAATAAATAAATTCAATTGTTTACAGTACATTGCAAAATCCAAAACTTAAAAATCATTTCGAAATGCTAGGAAATTTATCTTACAGAATTTTTCGAAGATGTTTCTTTTTTCTAGTGTATATTTTATGGCGTGGGAGCACCTGAATCTTTATTCTTGGGACCCTTTCTCGAAGAGAAGATGACCAGCCAGTTATCCTGCTTGCCAGCTTTTGCAATAATCAACACAGTTTTCTTATTGCTTGAAAATTCACTTGCTTATTCTAGAAGTTCAAAATAATTAACTTTCTAGTTTTTTTGCTTCGTCTACATTCTTTCTGCCTCTTTTTGACATCGAAATGTGACTAGCGATGGTGGTAGACAGAAAATTTAACCAAAATTAAAGGGGCATGAAATGACAATTTTGTGGGTACAGTTCATAAAAGGTGGAACAATAATTCATTTGTAAGCGTACAAATGTAATTTATTAACCCGTTTAGGGCGTAAAATGCATTCATACGTCCAAGCCAATCGCTTTCTGAATGCGTAAAACGTGTAAATACGTCATACAATATTAAAGCAAAATTGGTAATTACAGCGAAATTTTTTCACAACTCTTAGGTGTTTCAGTATGAGTTACGCAGCTGTTTGTTTCATTTTAATTAAGCTGCGTTTTGTTTACAATTATACACGCTTTGTTTAAATAACATTACAATAAGAAAAACAAAAATTAGTTGCACATTTACCCTACTGCGAACCGCTTATTCTTTTATCTCAAACGCGAGGTTTTTGCCGACAATTCGAGACTGAGAAAAATGAGACAAGAAAAATAAGCAAAATAATGGCAAATTTAATTCAAAAATGAGACAAGAAAAATACGCGAATGGCAAATTAAATTTCGCACTGTAGCGGCGATAAAGTTACTGTACTTTGATTCCGCACTTAACTGGTTAAGCGACTGCAACGCTGGTCAAGCGTTTAGTTCAAATAAGGCGTATCGCCGCCCACGAAAGAAATTTATTTCCTTGATAAAAACAATCCTCAGTACGCAAAATACAAAACTATAAAAGACTAAAAACATTGCACTGATGTATCAATATATGGGACCAAAGCTACCTCAGTCCTACATACTGTACGACCGCTAGTTCCTAATCTTTTATACTTTTTATTTGGCAGACTGAGGATGTGTTTTTTGTTACGCAATTTGTCTCTGTCCATAGTGTATTTTAACCATTGGTTTAGCTCACCCCTAGACCGCTCTTTTAACAAGTTTTATAGTTGATGTGGAATATTTTTGGCTGAACCTCAACATTAAAATTTTCGATTTTAATCCTAGTTTACTTCAGTGTACTTAAGATACGTTATAACAATCTTTTTAGCCATTGCTGTTATTTTTTCAACTTGTTTGGTTTTGCTTTTATTCTACAAGCGTCCGAAAAAGTAACAGAAAGATGAAAATGCTAAAAGGATAATACTGTATGATTTCCCAAATTTCAAGAAAAAAAAATACTTAGTATATATATAATAATTATACCCAAAGTTCGGTAAGTTCATAATCTCCAACACCAATGGCAAAAAACTCAATTCCATCTTTCCGAGCAGAGTCCGATTTGTTTTGAACGTCCCCATCATCGTCTGCTCTGAAAGAAGAAGAAAAAAAAAAACTCAAGTTCTTGGAAAATTGAAAGGATAGGAATTTTAAAAAATGTTAGATTCATAGCCAAAGCAAAGTTTTAGAGTTGATCATATGCCTTCATCAATTATTTATTCAACCTCTTTTCTATCCTCATTACGGCTTTGTAAATAATTTAATTACTTTACTTTTTACATGAGAAACCTTTCCTATACTACAAAACAAAAGTCACAACACTATTTAAGGAATGTGATGAATTAAATTTATCCCACTTAAATTCTAGGCCAATTAGTCGAGTGTATTTACAGTCTAACCTCTAAATAATTGTCAGTTTATTACCCAACATTCATTGTTATGCCTTGCGGAGGTTCGTGTCAGGCGCGTAGCCAGCCGGATATTTTTTTTAGGGCAGACACAAAACTTGGGGAGCAATATCTTTTCGCTCATCTTGGTGATTGCATGGTTTTAAAACCAGTAATTTTTGTTCTGCTAATACAATTTGCAGAAGTTTCGTATTTGTTTTTGTCATGAAAAGTTTCCTTCATATATTCTTTAGGCTATTTGCGGTTTATGAAAATTCGGAAACTACTGGGGGTTAGGAGGCAAAGACCCCAGCCGGCGGCGGCCAAGAAAAATTTCCAATTTTTTTGCGAAAATAATCGGAAAAATTCCTTGAACTGAAAATCGCAACTCCTAACGATCACTTAAATGTCAATTCAAGTATTTTACATGCTTTTGGTAATATCCTCATTTCATATGCGTTTTTAATAATTGCCTTGATTAAAATGTTCATATCTTCGAAGCTTTTCGTCTGACACTTGTCAAGAAGAATCGTCAGAATGGAGAGCGTAGAAAAATGAGCGGCTATTTATAGAAAAAAGCCGAGCCGTGATTGGCTGGAAAAGGACCAATGAGAAAGCGTCATTAGTGTACAATCTTTAAGCTGTATACGAATTCTTTTTGTCGGCAGAGGGCGGGGTTAGAAGTTTTGATGAAAGTAGCTTCCAGAGCAGATAGATGAAAAGGTGAGCGGCCTTGGGCAAGAATAGAAAATCTGCTGTCATCATATTGTTGAGCACAGATAGGATTTTGTAAAAGATGAAGTCCAATGGCTGAATCAGAAGCAAGAGACTGGGTATTAGTCTGGGTGGAAGATTTGCACCGGCGAGCAGGAAGTAAGCGTTTTTGGGAAGAAGAGCAAAAACGGATAGATTTGGGGAACATGTTGTTTGATTCTGTCCTGCAGCCTTTGGGAAGTACGGCTACATACCGACTGTCACAGTGGCATGAGAATTGATAAATCACGTTGCTTTTCTGTAAAGCAGGCAGTACATCCTTGTTGGTAGCGGGGAGAAGCTCCTTGGTAGAGTAAACAACACGTGGTTCCACAGCGGAAAAGCACTGTTTGACAGCAGATTTAACTTGCTTTTCAAACCGGGTAGAAACAGAACCGAGCCATGGAAGACGTAAATAACAGGGCATTTTTCGGGTCCAAATTTGGGGCAGAGCATGAAATTGCTTCATCTTCTTAGCCATAAACGACTTGATCACGTGCTCAGGGTATCCATTAGTCAGTAGAATGGACTTGATTTTGTCTAGTTCCGATGGCAATCTTTCAGGAGAACAGATGGCAAGAGCCCGGTGAGTTAATGTCAAGATTAGGTTAGTTTTGCGTTTCCGAGGACTGAAGGAATTCCAGCGTAGATAAAGACCGGTGGATGTGGGTTTGCGATAGATGGAAGTAATGAACTTGGAAGGGGATTTTAAGTGAAAAAATTCCCTTCCAAGTTCATTACTTCCATCTATCGGAAACTTAAAAATCCCCTTCCAAGTTCATTACTTCCATCTATCGCAAACCCACATCCACCGGTCTTTATCTACGCTGGAATTCCTTCAGTCCTCGGAAACGCAAAACTAACCTAATCTTGACATTAACTCACCGGGCTCTTGCCATCTGTTCTCCTGAAAAGATTGCCATCGGAACTAGACAAAATCAAGTCCATTCTACTGACTAATGGATACCCTGAGCACGTGATCAAGTCGTTTATGGCTATGAAGATGAAGCAATTTCATGCTCTGCCCAAATTTGGACCCGAAAAATGCCCTGTTTATTTACGTCTTCCATGGCTCGGTTCTGTTTCTACCCGGTTTGAAAAGCAAGTTAAATCTGCTGTCAAACAGTGCTTTTCCGCTGTGGAACCACGTGTTGTTTACTCTACCAAGGAGCTTCTCCCCGCTACCAACAAGGATGTACTGCCTGCTTTACAGAAAAGCAACGTGATTTATCAATTCTCATGCCACTGTGACAGTCGGTATGTAGGCCGTACTTCCCAAAGGCTGCAGGACAGAATCAAACAACATGTCCCCAAATCTATCCGTTTTTGCTCTTCTTCCCAAAAACGCTTACTTCCTGCTCGCCGGTGCAAATCTTCCACCCAGACTAATACCCAGTCTCTTGCTTCTGATTCAGCCATTGGACTTCATCTTTTACAAAATCCTATCTGTGCTCAACAATATGATGACAGCAGATTTTCTATTCTTGCCCAAGGCCGCTCACCTTTTCATCTATCTGCTCTGGAAGCTACTTTCATCAAAACTTCTAACCCCGCCCTCTGCCGACAAAAAGAATTCGTATACAGCTTAAAGATTGTACACTAATGACGCTTTCTCATTGGTCCTTTTCCAGCCAATCACGGCTCGGCTTTTTTCTATAAATAGCCGCTCATTTTTCTACGCTCTCCATTCTGACGATTCTTCTTGACAAGTGTCAGACGAAAAGCTTCGAAGATATGAACATTTTTATCAAGGCAATTCTCAAGTTCTGTACCACCAACCAACTTTTCAAACGTTTTTGATAAATTTTAATTTTCTTCAGAAGTAATAAGCCTAATTTTTTTTAATTAAACATTTTTTCTTAAATTTTACCTTTTCCAACTGGCATTCTCCTTTCAGAAAATGAACAATTCTTTCGCTCTCCTCTGTAGTAATCAATTAGCAACTCATTCGTCATGCTCTGCGACTTTACGAAAACGCAATAAAAACTCAACGGAGACTGCGCTGAGACCGATCTACGACCTAAGGGCGCAGAGACGTAAATCTGCAATCTGCGCTAACATTTTCGTGCTTCAAAAATAATTATGTAATGAAAGAAACGAACTTGATTCATAAGGATTTTATTTAATATTTGAAAGTCAAGTTGTAAAAGAAGTTCTTTGAATTCGCTTCCTGCCTTCAGTTCTCAATCATCGCACAAAGCACTACCCTTGAAGTGTTTTTAGGTCGCCGTTCACCAAACTTGAACTAACATTAAAAAAGAAATGTTTTTTTAATTAGTTTATTTGCTTTACGTTACCACGTCAGCGGTTGTTTTCAAACGCAATCATTTACCTGTTTTTAAACGCAGTCATTTCACTGTTGCACTTGATTCGTTAAGCAAACAATTATAAATAGTCATTTGTTTCCATGCAAAGCAAAATTAAATCAAATCGTCTTTCATTTTTTCGTTCATTACGGTAGTGCTTTGTGCGATAAATGAGAACTAAAGAAGGCAGGTAGCGAATTCAAAGACTTTCTTTCAAAACGTGACTTTCAAAAATTACAGTAAATAAATACTCATCAATCAAGTTCATTTTTTGAATAGCATAATTATTTTTCGAAGCAAGAAAGTGCTAGCGCAGATTGCAGATTTATGTCTCTGTGCCCTTATGTCCCGCGCACTTTGGTCTGCACCCTTATGTCAGGTTTCGGCTGAGACTGCACTTTACTTCATTGTGAATTGAGTCGTAAACTAGTCGCAGTCAAACTCGCGAATTGTGAGTGGCATTACTTATTAAACAGTTTGAACAGCAGTACGGTAGTTTTGCTGGATGGTTTAGTAGACTGTTGGCAAGCTAGCTAAATAAAGAAGTTCATAATAAATAATAAGTAATTAGCTTATCATCAATTTCTCAAAACATTGTTCTTACTGAAAAAAAAATTAATTATTTATTTTTTTGCTGATCCGTTCACTGATTCTTAAAAAAATGCTGTCCCAATTAGATAGTTTCAGTTTATATAAAGGGGTGCTATAAAATGAGATAACTGCAAAACATGGCCTGACTGTTATAGAGAGTGGATAATAATAAAGTGGTCAAAATTCAGAGTCGTGGTATGCACCAACATGCATTAATTTTGGTCTGATGATTAGTAAAACTTTAAGGGAAAGTTTGGATATGTGGCCGGGCTAATTGCAATATTTGTAATCTCATCAATTCATCGATATAGAAGCTAGAAAATTGATAATCCGCAGACCAAGTTTGTTTCAGGTTATCTCAACCTATTTATTTCATGGTTTTCATTGAGTAACAAGTAACAACACACGTGTCTAACATTTTGCAGCAAAACGCAGGGGAGTTGAATTAGTTGTTGTTTTTTAGGGGCAAGGAAGAACTGTTACTGTAATGATACTCGTACCAGCGATTATCGTAATCGTATCAAATTTATTCAAGACATATAACAACCGATGATAAAGAAACAAATACGAAACTTTTGCAACAGCATTAGCATAACAAAAATTATTGATTTAAAAACCATGCAATCGCCCCCATGATAAACCAAACAGTTTATGGCTATCCCAAGTTTTGCGCTTGCCCACCAAAATATCCGGCTTGCTATACGTGCCAGTTGTAAAGAATTGCGGTCTCAATATAAAAAAAGAAATATAGTGCTTTACAAACACTTACAACCCATCAGTCACCACAATAGCAATCTGCCTGTTGTCAGGATTATTGTAACGAGGAGAGGCCAGAAACAAATCATGCGCTACACCTATGGCCCTGGCGGTGTGCGTGAAGCCATTCACATAATCAATTCCCCTCACTGCAGCCTGTGAAAAACAAAAGTTAAAAGTCGATACGTGCATGATGTTGTAATTTTTTTTCGCTAGCTGTTGCATGTTGTCACGAAAGTAATTGGCAACACTCAGTTAAATCGCTCATTAAGATAAGGAACCAATTTGCATTTCAGTTTAATTTTCTTAATTGTTGCAAACTTTGTAAATACAAGTATACTGTAACCATTTGTGTTGAAATATTTTCCTTACTTTACTTTTGAGCTTACGTTCGGCCAGTTTTCTTCTTAATTATATCTAACTCTTTATTTTCTATTTTGATTTTTACTTCAAATTTACTGAAAGCACAATATTATCGCTTAAAGGCGGGTTTGTAGCCAAATAAAAAACAGGGCAAAAACTTTGTAGTTAATTTGTAGACATGTTGTTTCTGCTGCTATGTTACCGTGTGATAAAAACTTCAGTTTTTTTCATATAAGAACAATTGTATAAGGACATAAGGCTCATTTTTGCTCAATATAGTTCAAAAATAGAAAAGAAAAATTGTTAATTTAATACGATGCAGTTTTAAGTAATTAATCAGCAGCGTTTTCTTGACCTTTTTTGTATAATATCATTATTAATTTTTTTAATACTATCTCAAGAATCTTGATCTATACTAAAAGAAAGCTTTTATTCAAGCTAAAATGTGTTTGTGTATGCTCAACGAATCATAAGGCCAAACGTTTGTAAAAATTTAAGGACAGCAATCCTCAATCCAAAACTTACTGGTTCTTAAAAAATAGTTTGCAGGTTGTTTATTTCACAAAGAAAGTTGCAAAGTTTTGCTTGTCGCGGCGGCCAAATGCGGCATCCAGGTCCTCAATATTATAGAAAAATGTTTATTGCTTGGTTTTTATGCTCAATCAAAAACAATACGTGAGAGTGTGTTTGAAATTAAAATTTGGGCTAATTAAAAAAAACGGCATAAGAATGCGTTATATATAATAAAAAAACCCATTAGATGATGGAAAGTAGAAGTTTTACTTCCAAATCATTTTTGGCTTCAAGTGAGACCCAACCCTATACATTCTTTGCCTATGATGAGATACCAGTATTACTATGCAGGGAGTGTCAAAATTTCATGTCCCCGTGCTTAGAAATTAATAAAAATTTTTTCGGTAGTCCGTTTTCAATTTCATTAATTTAAGTTTCTTTTGAGCACTTTTTCATTTCACGTTTTTGTATTTTCATATCCAATAATTTGAAATACCAAATAAACCCACTTAGCTAAAATAGATGACAAAAAATTAGATGTATCGCCAAATTCGGGCGAAGCGATATACTTTCTCCTAAATCTTTGTAAAAGCGTTGGAACCCCAGTTATTTCAAAGAACCTAGTTGAAGAGCGCAAGCGAAACTGCAATGGTTTCTCAATGCCTTGAGACATTTTGTGATGGAATTGCTAGGATAAAGGGAGTTTAATTTTCTGCATACTCATTTTTTTTTGCAATTTGTTGAAATTTCTGTATATACCTCAAGATTGCAAGCTGTAGAGCAGAGTAGGTGGAGGCCCTACAAAATATTACCAATTTGGTGAAAAGTTTAAACAAATGCATATTTTAAATCGATAGAATTTTAGTTTTTTAGAATTTTTAGGGTACAATGTAAATGGCAGCTTCGATTTCCAAACACCCTAGCTGTAAAACAAAGCTTTCAACAAATGAAAAACAGATTTCGTCACTTTAAAACAAATCTTTCATTATACTTGTGGTATACATCTAAGCGTGCAACACGCTTCATCTCCGCGTCATTGCGCCCGGGCAACACAACTCGATATTTCGAAGAAATGTCGCAGCGGTGGCAAGCCGTTGGCAAAACTGTGTCCTATTTAACTGGCCCGATATTTGAATCTCAGACCTCCCGCTCCAGAGACGAACGCGTTACCGCTCGACCAACTGGCCGATTTCATCGTTTCGCAAAATAACAACGCCGCAATGCTAAATGGGAACTCTAGCCTAGCCAATCTATACAACCTATAAAAAATATCCTACGAAACTCTAAGGACGTTACAAAAAGAACAAACTCCAGAAAACTGGTGAAATTGAAGTTGACTCGGATTGGCTGATGCTCTGATGACGCGATTGTGTGATTTGCGTTTCGCAAATTCTGTGGAGATCAAGAATTAGTGTAGATATAGCAAGTACAATAAGTTGAACATTTCGTAAAAGATTAAAATACGGGCTTTGCTTGATACCATTTTTAAGTGTCACTAAAAAGTTGATGCCCATGCAATGCAATAGGCGTAGTCTTGACTTATTACAGGCCAAGTAGACTTCCATATTTTTTAGCAGTCAAGTCGTATAGCCTAGTACTGCATGCGCCCCTAGATCAGAAATGATGGTTAGCTATTGCACTAGAATACTCAATCACCAAGTTGTAAAAAGTCATTCAAACCCCACTCAATACTGGTCCCGATTTGTTGTACCGGCAGGTTGTGGCAGTTCTGTTAGTGTCTTTTTTGCCGTAATACTGCTGCAATGTTTCAACTTAACTATTTCACACGGGGGCTGCATGGAGGAGGAAATTTTTGTTTTCCCTCTTGTATTTTAGTGATAAATCTCTTTAGAAGCAAGTCTTTTATTTCAAATTGACTTAACTTGGAGCTAAATTTTTTCACGAACAACTTCTGAAATTTTGAAGTAGCTAGAGTAACAGGAAGTTTTCCAATTTTGAGGTTTGCCGAAGTCACTTTCCTAAGTCTGAGCATTTTTTTGCCAAGAATTAACTTAACTAACGTCATTGAGATCGCATCGCTTTAACTTTAGTATTGTATGATTCAGTCTAAAAACAAACTTATGTGGAAAATTTGAATCGTTTGTGATGTTATCGCAAAAATGATGTCATTTTTCGAAAATATGGCCGTGACGTCACAATGAAACGTCATAACCAATTTTTCTAATAACTAGTTTTCCTGAAAATTTATGGTGAACACCAACCAACTCGCATGAAAATTTGATGTTTCCATAACTTTTGTTTTAGAAGTTAGATAGGGAGTATTTTTACCCAATTCTTCCCTTCTTTCTAAAATGCGTTGGTTAGATATCGAGTGTATAGTAGGGTTAAAAAAGCTTGATGTCTGCTGCATTCACAGCATTTAATAACATATGCTGGTACTTATTGCTGGATTTCCTTACGATAATGTAGCATAATTGTAACATACTGTAGCTTGTAAAAGCAGTGGTAACAATACTTCACTTGCTGCCTTAGATACTATAAGATAGTGCTGATACTTTACGTATTTCCGACCACCTACTTATTTCCGAATTATATCCTTTTTTTTTAACTCATCGATTTACTTCCTCATATGTTGAAAATATGCTGCAAAAACCCTTATTATTTTATACTGCACATGGTTTTTATACTATGCAAGTAAATATTTAACATTATTTGGCGTATGCTGGTAAAATATTTAGATTAGAATCATTAAAATTGATTCTCTTCAATTTTCAGAGGCCAATAAAAAATATTTTTACTCTAAACTAGTCATTATCGCTACTCTACGGTAAATAAAAAGCCAAAGTGCAGTATTTGCTATTATGAACTGCCAAAACCTACCGGTACAGCAAATTAGAACTTGTACAAAGTGACATTGTACTAACTTTTTTGTCAAGTTACTTTGTTAAGTTAAGGTATTAAAAAATGATTCGGTCGCAAGCATTTGATTTCTCTCTTAAAAAGGTATTCAAAAAGGCAAAGAAAATTGCTTAAAAAACCTTGGATTACTAAAGGAATTCTAACATCAATTAAGAAGAATTTTATGTTTAAAACCCATTTTCTGTACGGTAATGCAAGTCAAAAATTGTTTTTCAAACGATACTCTAACAAGCTTACTAAAATAAAAGCAACGTCTAAACGTCCCTATTTTAAATCTAAATTGCAAAACCACCAAGGTGACGCGAAAAAGACATGGGAAATTCTGCAAAAATTACTTCCTGCGTCGGGAAAAATATCTAAAGTACCTACTACTAGTTCCCAAATCAGTGAAATATGCGGTAACTGTAGCGTAACAGATAAATGTGAAGAATTTAATAACTTTTTTTGCTCTATTGGTAAAAAATTAGCCAGCAGCATTTCATTGCAATCTAACAAACCTTTTAAAAGTTTTTTAAAAAAGCGCACAGCTTCATCTTTTTTTCTTGAGCCTCCGACTGTCAATCAAATCGTGGAACTCATCTGTTCCCTTAATGTGAACAAAGCTGTCGGCCATGACAATATTCCTCCTTTCTTCCTTAAAACAGACCCTTTTGTAATTGCCAACTATCTTTGTGTGTTTGTCAAATTTTTCTTCGAAAATGGTAGTTTTCCTGATGCTTGTAAAATAGCAAAAATTGTCGCCATTTGCAAAAATGGTAACGAAAGCAATCCCAGCAACTACAGGTCGATTTCTATCCTCATTTGTTTTTCAAAAATCTTTGAGGGCATGCTGTATAAACGATTCGTTTGTTTGTTTGATAAACATAAGATCCTAATTCCGGAGCAGTACGGCTTTCGAAAGAATATTTCTACTTCACACGCTCTATTAGACATTGTCACTACTACTTATGACAATATCCATAAAAAACATTGCACTGGAGCGATATTTCTTGATTTAAAAAA
>CAWYPQ010000410.1:0-52683 GCA_963965965.1 Trididemnum nubilum
CAATAAGGCTTTATTACCGGTACTAGGCTGCAAAATGCAAGCTCATACCTGATAATAAGATTACCAGTGCCTGAGTGGACCTATTGTATTTGCTTACAATATTTTGTGACCCTAGAATAAACTTTTCTAACTAAGTTGGGAACAACGACCTACTACTCTACCGGTACTAGACTTACTTTCGCTTGTTCTTAGACGTTTGTTACTTATGCTACCAAATTGTCCACTCTTTTTTCCAGCTCGGATCTGCTCCGCTGACAAGATCAAACTGATCAGTGTGCAGCGAAACGACTCAATGCAGTACTCTAACAGCGGAGTTGTGTTAGGTTGGAACTGGGATGGCGTCGCCAATGACGCTAAGGGTGTCAACGTCAGGGTTGCCAATAAAAATAACAGAGGCCTCTACGCCGTGTTTGAAGTAGAATATCTCTGGAGCGGCTGGGTCAAAAAGGATGGAGTCAACGCCAATTTGGTCTTATGCGATTCGCCTAACTTTAGATATTCCCATTGATTTTACCTTTATTCATCGTTTAAGTTTGTATGATGATTGTATTTTTGCAATGTTGCCGCTTTTTCATCGTTCGGACTCTACAATCCGACAGTGGCGCTGGCGCCACCTTTTGGACGCATACGCACTCGGATGCATTATTAAAAAATAAACTCTTATAGTTCGTTAGTTTCTCACTTACTTACCGTTTATTTCTCTTTTTCTTTTTTTATCTCGAGTTGAACACGTTACTATGACGGTGGTGGTTAACGGCGTGCGTCTGAAAAATCTCGAGGTCGATTCGCTCTGCGTTATCTTACTCTTTTTCTGCATAACCTTGCAGTAAAGTTAGGGTTTAGCTTTGCCAGCCTAAGAGATAGAAAATCAATGTATTAAAACTAGAAGGGTACATTTTTCGGAATTAAGCCACCCGGATAGCAATTGGCTATGCTTCAAATTTTTCGAAGGATTAATGATTTCTCTTCAGTGAAATTTTCCGCTTGTTGCAAGTTACTAATCAAATTCAATCACGGAAGGCACTTTTCGCGAAAGCTCAACGACTTAACCAGGACGGGAAATAATCTCACCTCGCGCAATCATGATCGTGAAAAATTGACTCTTTGACTTGCAGTGGAAACTGTCCTAACAAAACAAGAGTTTTATTTGCAAGAAGTCACTCTTGGGAATAGTGCCATTTAGTAATTGAACTTTCAGAAGATCAATATTTTTTTTCAGTTGCATACGACATGAATGATCTTGCCTTTCAATGGCAAGAGGTCGAACCGGTGCAACTTCCTGACAAGCTAACTTTACCTCAATTCAAAATTCTTGGCTACAAATTGAAATCTTGTACGAAGAAATACGATACAGGTAAATACGCTGACCGCTGTTCGCGAAAAAAGATTTTTAGCAGAAGTTAATAGTCGTAGAAAAAAAAAGTAATATAAAATCAGCCTTTAATGCAAACCAATGCTTCTATTTCTTACCAGTCCCCACCAACAATGGCCTTTGGCCAGCCGGGGTAATTAATTTTTGGTCGCGATAAATAAACATAATGGCATTCAAACTATTTTTAGGCTGCTTATATGGTTTTCCGATATTATTTGAATTTTAAATTTTCTGTCAAAATAAATAAATATCATGGCATTCAAATTATTATCACTGAATAACATAAAAAACGTAACATGCGAAACGAACGCCCTTTATTGTGAATCATATATCCTTTTCTTCGAAAACGATACTCGATTCGTTTTTACTGCAGCACTGTGTAGTATTTATGCCTTTACATTAAAAATTGCACTATTAGGCACTTCATAAATATTAAAAAAAAATTGATACAAAAAATACGTATAGGCAATTCTATTGACGCTTTGTAATGTTATATCATACATTTACTATTTTGATGCGGTAAGTTTATTTTTTACCGCAAAAAATAAGCACAAAACAACACAAAAATGTTATTGTTAGAATAATGTGAAAGGAAGACCGCGAAGTGACATAAGTCTACGAATCGAGCGGCCAAACTAGCATAGAATAAAGAGATTTATTCTCAGTCATTCTAATAATACGAATACTATAAACAAAATCGAGAAAGTGCAAGCAAACGTCGAATTTACCTGGTAAAATTATGACGTACAGTTTTGGATGAGATTTAATTTATATTTAGAATGCAATCGGAGATATCCTATAACTGTTATTCCTAAGCTGATTCTGTATGGGTTGCTGGTCTACACGCGTAAGTTAAACTGATATTCAAAAGACCTTCACAGCCATCAGTAAGAATTTAAAGATGGATTATACTGATGTATTTCGTCTAAAAAGGCATTATAAGGATCTTATTCAAATAGAAATTTCAATTGTTGTTATTATACAGTAAATTTCATTTGTTCAGGCAATTTCACCTGCATTGAAGTAAGCTTCATTTTGAAACGAGAAACAGGATATTACATGATTCAAACGTACATTCCTTCTACACTTATCGTAATCTTGTCTTGGGTTTCTTTCTGGATAAGTATGGACGCTGCTCCGGCCAGGACTGCGCTCGGAATCACCACCGTACTCACTATGACCACACAAAGCTCAGGAGCCAGAGCTTCTCTTCCAAAGGTATTGTGACCTTGCACTTAAATAGGAGATCATTCTATACTGCGCACCATCGCAATATTGAGCACAAAACTTATTCGACGTATAAAATCTGACTTTTTTGCGAAAGACATAACTTTAAAGGGGAGCTCTAATTTAACCAGACTATGTATCGTAAATTACCCTACGGAATTGCAAGGCCTTTCAAAAAGAACGAACTCTCAATGCCTTATGGCTTTGATGAAATCTACAAAAATGCGTGAAACGGCAGTCGATTCTCATTGGCTGACGCTTTGATAACGCACATGTAGAGTTTGTGTTTTGCGCAATCTATGTAAGTCAAGTCTGGAAATTGTAAATTTTAAGTTGAATATTTCGTGAAAGAATAAAATATGGGCGCTGCTTGTCAGCGTTTTTAGGTCTTACGTGGCCTGAGCTGAGCTCAGGCCCGATTTAAACGTGATCATATATCAACGTTTGGGTATGCGACGCGTAGAGTGCAACGTTTGTTTGTTTATTTATTTGTTTGTTTATTTCCTTATGACTATATTGACACTGGCACAAGATTTTTGCAAAAACAGAAATACAATAAAACAAACATTACATTGAGTAAACTCGTTGAAACCAGCCAAAAGTCCGTTTCACGTCAGTAAATACGCGTACTTATTTGAATGCATGAAATTAGGCTTTCTCTTTTTCCTTTTACGTTGAAAAGGATCGCAGAATGGAACTCATGTGCAATCTTTCAAAGCTTTAATGCGATAAAAGCAAAATTAATCAATTGTTTGACAAAATTCCTTGAAAATCTGTTTGTTCATCTGCAGGTTTCCTACGTGAAAGCAATTGACGTATGGATGGCAATGTGTTTGATGTTTGTGTTTGCTGCTCTTCTCGAATTTGCTGCGGTAAATTTTCTTTCCAGGCAACAAAAACAACTTCTACAATCTCACATGAATTGGCTCGCTAAACAAAAGGTAGAAACTTGGTGGCTGTGCTGCTCTTGGATAATTATGTTAAAAACGAAAAGCATCAATTGCCTTAATTTCAATTGGATGAAACGCGTTACCTTTGTGGCGTTACGACTATGCAATTGTTGAATGTAAAATAATTGTTTTGTAACACTGTGCTACGAAGCTCTTTGTGAAATCAGTAGTTTGTTCAGCAAAAAATAAAATAAAAAAACAGACTGCCTTAGCACAGTCGCTGATCTTGTCAACACAGACCCTTATAAAAAGATAACTGAAAACTTTGATTTCGTTAAAAGTATTATCAGTAACGGTAATGCTTTTCACTAATATGTTTATGTTTTTTAGAACAATTTTCTGAAGCAAGCACTTCGCAAAAAACCCGAAGACCAAGAAAATAAAGTGACTGGTACTCAGAGTTCCTCTGTATTTAAAGATTTTGAACAAGCAAACTACGATTTTTGTGTCGTTGGCAGCTTACCTTTAAAGGTACCGGTATTAAATTGTTTTTCAGAGTTAACGTAAACATTTTCAGCCATGCGTGTGAAACTGTAAATCCAAGTATTTTGTCCAGCTGGGCCACCACAAAACGGGTAGATCGCTTGGCCAGAGTTGGCTCCAATAGAAAACAAGCGTTTAGAGTGTTTTCCCAAGCACACAGCAACGCATTATTTCAATATTTATCAGTTCTGTCGTAGTCAAACCATAGACTCTGGTCAAACTAATATAAATCCAAATTATTAAAGGAGAACTAAAATTATAACTAAAGAATTAAACTGTCTCAAACTTTACTAAATCTGACTTTTCTACGCCTTTTGTGTAATATCTTACGTGGGATCAATACAATAAATTTGTTGACATGTTTATTTCATTAAGCTCATTAACAGACTGACAAATAAGCGCTACGGTTGATGCGACCATAAACTCTTTAAAAAAGACTCTTTAGTAAAGAGTCTATGATGCGACGTAGTCGGCGTCAGTGTTGTCAATAGTATTAATACAACTATATCGCATTTTATAGTGTTTTTGAAACGCGGTTAATCGTTGTTGAAGAAGTATTGCGAATTATAATTGTAAAAAAAAAGTAAATTCTCGGCCTAATATTGCTGTAGTATTTTGAATTTGAGAGCAACATGCGGAGGCAAAACTTCAGCAGTAATCGACTTACACAGTAGCGTAGCCCGTTGAAACTGAGTTGACACGGGTTTGGCGACGTCGCGGTCCACACACGTTTTAACAGGAATTAATTTTAATAAGGAAAATTTTGAAATACGCGCCTTTCGATGATGGCGGTTTCTGCACCAGCAAAAACACAATTAATCATCACGCACAACACAAAAAACTTGACAAATAATTCAATTAACAGCACACACAAGTAAATTGACGCCATTAGCCTAGGACAATACTTTGAAATAATCGGTCTGCAACCCATCAGCCAGGGCTACTTTACTACGATAACATACATACAAACATGGCAGTCAAAAAACTTACCAAAAAAATCCTTGCCAAGCCGGGAATCTTCGATTAAACAAATAGCTTGCAACTTGAGCTCAAAAAAATCGTGGCAAGCACAGCGCTGGCCTGCCTAACATTATATATGCCTTCTAAGCTTAGATTCTGCAGCACAGTATATTAATTTAAGTACAAGCTATGGATTTGCATAAAATGCCTAACTATGCCTGCCATCACGTACGCTAACCTAACCCCTAATGCCCGTTTCGCCTAACCTGACTAACTAGCCTAGCCCAGAAACGCTCTCACAAGCACAACGAACAGGTACAAGCATTGGTACAAGCATGCCAAGCAATAGGCATACCAAGCGACAGGCATTTTGACGTCACAAACACAACAACAAAGGACATTCATTCAAACAAACAGCCACACACAAACTAACCAAAGCCAACCTATATTTACAAATCTTCGGGGAAATCGACATAGCCAGGGGGGCTCGAGCCCTCCCCATTGACCCGAAGAGTATGCCAAATACCCTGTTTTTAGCACTTTTGAGGCCAATTTTTGCACGAAAAACGAAAATTGCCCCCCAATGGTATTGGTGATGAGTAGGGCAAGTTTTTGCAACTTTTACAACTTATTTTTACAGCATCCTACCGCTTCCAAAACACTCAGACTTTAGGTAGTACAATGTTTTAAGCTGTTTCTATAAATTTTATTTTGCAACTTTTTTCGATTTTACGTGCAACTTTTTACGGCAACTTTTATCAACTTTTGCGCAAAATGTAAAAGGTGTGTTTTGAAAAATATGCTTTGAAACTACAGTATTTCGCAGTTTAATTCTGGTATTGTCTTTGAACTGTGTAACAACGAGCTTTGTGACGTATTGCCTTCGTCTCAATGTTTTCTATGATGCAACACTTGGTTTGCACAAATAGGTTCAGCTACAATTGTAGAAGTACTAGTACCTACCTTAGTGTCAGAATCAGGGCTGTGGAGCCATTACAGAAATGACCCGGCCAAACATTAGCTCCAAACTTTATGCAAAATTATTAAACTGCCAAGCATCTTCAAGCTGTGTGGAGCGAAGTTTCAGCACGCTGCGGAAACTGTAGTCAAACGATCGCCATTTCTCTCCAGACAATGTTTGGAAGTATCTAGCATTACATGTTAAGAATTCTCTTGAATAATTAAACTATAGCGATTGCCCGTTTTTCAGTTTAATGGTTTTCCATATCGTTTGATGGCAATACTAGTATGCATGTTTTTCTTTCGTTGGATTTGATAGTAGAAAAGCGGTTTGTGTTTAGTTCCTTTATTTTGACCAAACCAAGGTTATTTGAAAAGTATAACTGTGTGATAACAAGTGAGTAGCAACAAAATCAGTGTTGTTTAAACTTGTTGTGCATAAGCCTAAATCCAATTTTTTACCGCAAATTTCGTTCAAAACAAATGCAACTTTTTAGAGCAACTTTTGTTGATTGATTAATTGATTGGTGCATCTTTATCCTCCTATCACGAGAAAGCGACGGTGCGCTATGCTTTGGACGAATCCGCACCCGCTTAGGAGTTGACCATTTTCCAAGCTTTCCTGTTGACGTTTTGACTTCTTCCCACTTAAATTTGCTGCTAGTTCGAAACCACCAAGCAGAGATAATTATCGTAAAGCGTCTTATCCAAGGACGCAACAACGTGACCAGAGTGCAGGTTGAACTCATGATCCTGCGATCAGAGTCGTCGTAAAAACGACGCCCTTACCCATTAGGCCATGCTGCCGACTAAAATAAATTTTAGTGCAACAAAAACTTGCCCTAGTGATGAGAATTGGTCAAGAACTTGATATTGACCGGAAAAACTCGCTTTCAGCTTGGATGAAGACCTTTTTTTTTTTTTTTTTGAGATCACCTAACAGGGTTGCCACATCCTGGAAAAGTCCTGGAAAGTCCTGGATTTTTTTTGGTGTCCTGGAAAGTCCTTGAAAGTCCTTGAATTTTGTTTGTAAGTCCTGGAAAGTCCTGGAAAATGTTTATAGAGTTTTCCCGTGATTTTCCAGGACAGAATGTGAAGTTGTTTTTTTTTACAATAACTGGTACCTTGTAATTGTACAAAGCTATTGTTGAAATAATTTGCATTTTGAAGTTGGTTGAAAAGCTTTATTGTATTGTAAAAAGACATAGCTTATTTGTATGCTGGTGCACAAACAAAAAATCGCTATCCTAGCCCTGACTCAACTCTAAATCTAACTCAAACTGCAACCCTATCTCTAACCTAACATTAATATGAGCCCCCATTCCTCTGCTTTTTGTTTTCTTGTTCTTTTTAAGCAGTTCTTACTAGTATGCTGGAGTGTGAATAAGCGCTTCCTCGAATTAGCCAAAATTTACACTTTGCTATACAGTATGTATAAATTATTGAATATTATTAGGAAAAGTGAATTCATGGACATTAATTTGTTGTAATGCAATACTGTAGTAGCAGTAGCATAGCGGGCTATTGCTCTTCATTGGCCCATAGACAAAAATGCGCAATAAGAAAAATAAGACATTTATCTCACTATAATTCTGAGGCAGTTTTTTGCAGTAATATGGATAGTAAAGTAATTTAAAGTCACTTTTGAACCATGAGTTTGGGAAGTGCTAGTATTGGTCAACAATAAACCAGTCACAACTACTGTAACTAACTAACTAAAAATGGCTAAAAATAAATAATTAATTCGATTGCTTGATGCAAAATGCTTAACGTAGGCTTTGTAAGACATTATAAAGGGTTTATTAGGTATTTAATTCTGTTAATTACCAATCAACTCTCTCAAATCTTGTTTCATTAGCCCCTCCTCCCAAATTATATCTTTATCTAGCGTTATAAAATACAGACGATTTGGATTAATTAGTACTTGGGAGTTTTTTCAAAGGAAATGCCTATTTGCACTCTAGCATGCAAAATGAGCTCTGCTTATGAAGAATAAGAGAGCAAAAGTGGGTGCTTATTTGCTCAAATACTCTTTTGTTTTGTAAATGATTAACGTTAGTGGTTAGTTGGAGTTTATATTTTGAGTTTGGGTTAGGATTAACTTTAGGGTTAGAGCTAGGGTTACAGTTTGGGTTTAGTTTATGGTTGGGGTTAGGGCTTGGGTAGAGTTTTTTTGTTTGCACCCTGGCGTTCAAATAAGCTCTGTTTTTTTCAAATAATAAAATTTTATAGTTCACTGTATGGAAATAAAGCTAGGACTGAATTTTTACTATTACCAGTCACTAGAGCTCGACTGATATATCTATCGCTCAGCTGATATATTTTGGCCGATATCAGTGGCAAGCCTGTATATTGTATCAGCTATCTACCGCTGATAAAATATTGGCTTAGCGCAATTACCTTAAACTATTTATTTTTTTAGAGCAAGCACAAGTGTTCCTGCATTCAATTTGCTTAGTATGACTTGTGTTTGCACTAATCTTTCTTTGGAGGAGGATTAGTGAAGCTTTTCATGTCAAGTCAAGTGAAAAATATAGACAAAATTTGGTAGTTTATGAGTTATATATCAGTATCGGCCTGAAAAAGTCATATCGATCGAGCTCTATTTTTTACCCACATACTGTAGCCCATTTCTGCAACCAGTTTAATCATGTTTTTGCAGTGCTAATTTCTATGCCACGTTCTAAAAGCAATAAGTTTTGCAAAACTAGGTCTAAAATCAAGTTATTATTGCAAAAAAATTGCAAAATCTTTGAATGCTGGGGGCTTTGCCCCCAGACCCCCAATGGCTTCCGGCGGCTGGGGGTTGCCCCCATACCAAAAAACACAACTCTCTCGTTGCAAATTTTTGGCTTTGCCCCTGGCTAGTGGTCAGTACTAGGAATGAAAATGTGTTACATCAAAATTTTTTGTCAATCACAAGTGCAAAAGAGTTGGTGCATGAGAGTAATAGTCAAAATTAAATTTTAAGTCCTGTAAAAAAATCTTAAACAGTCCTGGAAAAGTCCTGGAAAATGACCTAAAAAAGTCCTGGAAAGTCCTGGAATTTGATTTTGCACTTTTTGTGGCAACCCTGACCTAAATTTGGGTAGAAAAACCGCTCAATCTGAGTGAAGACCAATCAAAATCTGGGTCAAGATTGTTTGACTTTGTTTCCAGATTCCAAAACAGCCCCCCCCACAGCAAATTCCTGGCTACGCTACTGAACTCACACCAACAAAAAATAGCCTAGTATATTAAAAAAAAAATAGCCTAGTATATTAAAACTATTGAATTAATTATTGGTGATAATTTCTTTTTCTTTAGAATCCCGAGAAAGAAAAGAAGCTTGCTGTTGCAGAAGGCTACAAGCTAAAGGCTCGACGAATCGATACGATTTCTCGTTACATTTTTCCTACAATTTTTATTTTTTTCAACATTGGATATTGGATTTCATACCTGGTAAATAATATGATTTTTACAGTTAGCTTACTAAAGTAAAGAGTTCAGATTTTCAAGTTCTACGTTAGTTTAAATCTTATATGAGCTAACTTGGGCCTGGTTCTATTTTGTTTGGAGATATCATTTGTGCGTTTTATTAATTTTATTTTTTATCATTTTGCTATTATTTTTGCAGAAAAACGACGAAGGTAAATATCTTGATGGTGCTATTTTATATGAAAGTTTGTAACTTCATTGATCGGCTTAGTGACTGGTCACTATTTTTTTTGTTTTGCATTCTTCAGTAATTTGATTGCTAGGATTTTTTATCAAAATGTCGTAGTCAATTGAATCAATTTGAATATCAAAATGTCATTGTCAACGTAATTTATGTTACTAAGTAATAAATATAGCGATTTGCTTGTTTCTTGTGGTTACTGACTCAATACTGTGTGATGGTGTAGAAACTGCAAGCATTCAAGCAAGTTCTCTAATCTACGTGACAGATTGAATGCAAATGGTGGGTGCAAAATAGCGGTAATAGCTAGGACAAGAATTGGTTGGATGAAGTTCAGTGAATGCAGCGAAATACTTCAACGCAGAAGGCTTTCCTTAAAGATTAAAGAGAAGGTTTACAAGAGTTGTGTAAGATCAGCTATGTTGTGTGGAAGTGAAGCATGGTGCTTGAGAGAAAAAGAGTAGGCAATTCTGAGAAGAACTGAAAGAGCGATGATTCGAGCGATGTGTGGTGCAGTGGCGGATTTAGGGGGGGGATGCATCCCCCCCACCAGCCTAAACATAACGTACATATGAATACTTATTTAAAAAAAGCAATCAGTGAATAGTCGTTAGCTCGTGTTACTGTGATATAATTTCTAAAGCCAAGGGGAGGGGTAAAAGAAAACAGTATTTGTGCAGCGAAGTTTTTACAAAACAGAAATTAGTCTTTTACAATTCCGATTGATTTGAAGGCGCCAAATCAGCAAAACTCACAACTTGCACTTTTCAGCGATAAAGGCATAGGAGCACAACCAGTGGCGGAGTTATGGGGGTGGATGAGGGGATACAACCCCCATCAGCGTAAACATAACGTGCATATGAATATTAAACTTAGTTGAAAAAAAGCAATCAGTGAATTTTCGATAGTCTGTGCGATTGTGATATAATTTCTAAAGCCCTGTGAGGGGAGGGACAGAAAAATGTAATTTTTACAGCGAAGTTTTTACAAAACAGAAATTAGTCTTTTACGGGTCCGATTGATTTGGAAGCGCCGAATTAGCAAAATTTACAACTTGCACTTTTCAGCGATAAAGCCTACACAATGCAAATCATTTCTTAAGTGACATATTAGGCTTATAAACAGTGAGCATTAAAGGAGGTCAAGAACATTAATCCTAAGCAGTAGTGTAACCAGGAGAAGGGGGCTAATCTTTGTTGAACATTGGGGAGGATAATTTGCAATTTTACCCCAATTTTGCCCTATTTTCAACATTGGGGGGATGAACCTCGACCAAGACTTTTTTCAGGTGAGCAAATTAAGTGAAGACTTCACCTGAAATGGAACACTTTTTTTCCCCGAATTCAGGCGAAGACCAAAAATAAAAGGTCTTCACCAGAAATAGAACACTTTTTTTAAGTACTGACCTGCGCTCAGATGCACATCAGAGTCAAATTATTGGAGGGGATGCAGATGAAGACCATACTCAAATTGTTGGGGGGTATACAGTGAAATTATTGGGGGGATATATCCCTTATCCCCCCTTGTTTCGGCACCACTGCTATAGCCCCTCCGTTGGCCTGTCAACCAAAATGCAAAGTAAAAAATATCACGTTTTTAGCACTTCTGAGACTGTTTTTCGCACTGAAATAGACCAAAAAGTGATTTAATGCATTTTTTGAAACATATGCTTAAGGGGGACTAATTTGTCAAAAATAAAACTCACGAATCAAAAAAAAACTTTAAAAAATGACCACAAATAAGCAATAAAATTTGATCTCTAGTGTGAAAAACTTGAACACGGGTTTCATCAACAAATATATTATAGGCCTAAACTCAGAAATGGGGTGGAGAGGCTATTCAGTATCGGTTAATTACCAATCACTTGTCTCAATTCTCTTTCTATTAGCCCCTCTCCAATTATTTTTCTCTATAAAATATAGATGAAACAAATTACTCCGTGTGAGTTTTATTGAACTATAAGATTTTATGCTTGTGATTTACCAGCATCCAAATAAGAGAACTAAAATTTTACCATTAACCACCTCTTACATAGGCCGTTTATGCAACCAGTTGAATCATGGAGCAGCTGTTTTAGGGGTCCGGGGGCGAAACCCCCAGCGCTCAAAAATTTTGCATTTTTTTGCAAAAATAATTTAATTTTAGAACTAGTTTGATAAAATAATGCTTTTAAAATGCGGCATAGAAATTGGCTGTGCAAACATGATTCAACTGGTTGCATAAACGGCCTATGTAAGAGGTGATTAATGGTAAAATTTTAGTTCTCTTATTTGGATGCTGGTAAATCACAAGCATAAAATCTTATAGTTCAATAAAACTCACACGGAGTAATTTGTTTCATCTATATTTTATAGAGAAAAATAATTGGAGAGGGGCTAATAGAAAGAGAATTGAGACAAGTGATTGGTAATTAACCGATACTGAATAGCCTCTCCACCCCATTTCTGAGTTTTTGAGGTTTTGTGCTTAAAATTTTTATCATCCCCCCACCAAAATTTTCTGGATCCGCCACTGGTGTGGTGTGAAGCTATTAAATCGAAGAAACAGCGAGGAGCTGATGGACATGTTGGGCGTAAAAAAGTCTTTAGACAGGACGGCTAATGCGATGGTACGGTCACGTTTTGAGAAGAGAAGATGAAAATGTGATAGTGTAGACTTTGAAATTTAAAGTGAGCGGTAGTAGAGGAAGAGGAAGACCGAAACAAACGTGGAAAAAGCAAGTAGAGAATGAGATGAGGAAAAATGGACTGGTAAAAGAGGACGCATGTGATCGAACTAAATGGCGAGGCGTGGTAAAGGCAATGACCATACGAAATCTGGCCAACTCCGTCGATGGGGACAATATTGGATCCAACATGTGATGATGATTGTGATTACTGACTCAGAAATTAAGACCGTGAAAATAAAAATAAAACTTCAAAAATTGACTTGGTTTAGCTTGTGGCAAAAATTAAAAAATTGACCAGTTGAATCATGTTTTGCCCTACTAATTTCCATGCCATGTTTCAAAAGCATAAATTTTTATCAAAGTAGGCCTAAGATTTTAAGCTATTTTTGCTAAAAAATACAAATTTTTCGAGCGCTGGGAGCTTCGCCCCAGATCCCAATAGGCCCCCACGCACAGAACCCCATTGCAGATTTCTGGCTACGCGCCTGGAGTTTAGTATGTCCTGATGCATCCAAACCATACCAAATTATCATTATGTCCGACAAGCTGTTTTACTAGGGACAAAATTACAATAAATTCCAGGCTTCGACATTTAGTATAAATAGTCAAAGTCTAAAAGAAAGTGGTACATTTTATGCCACACGGCCTCTAGCTTCTGCCATTACCTTTGGGAAGACAACGCTTCCTCCGAAACACATCCCTGTGTTGTAATATGTACGTTTTTCGATGGAGAATCTGCTAATCAGTTAAACCAAATCTTTTTGAAATAATTTATTTATTTTGATTTTACAAATCTACCAAATTGCCGCTGTAAGATTCAACTCTTAATACTACATGGGAGCTTGCTGAGGAGCAACCACTTTGAACGACCGACGCAAATATCTACAGATTAAAAGAAAAACTTGCACCATAGATTAATTCAATGACATAAAACTAGATGATACGCAACTCTTTTTCTTACTCTTTTTCGTCTTTGTTTCTTTATTGTGCGGATTTTTGCTCTGTCTTTGCCCGCGCTGATCTGCTGGCAGTGACTGTATTGTACAGCCTTTGCCTTGCTCAACTAACAATAGGTAGCAACTAGATGGGAGTTTGCCAGCAAACCCAGTGAACGACCGACGCGTAGCTAATGCTGTGATGCCCAAAAGTACTTTTCGTCTACCGTAAAATCAGCAATTGTTCAAAAATATCTGATTATGGAACTTCCAGAAAAGTAGAAATCCCGAACAATGTCAAAAAATATCAACGCCATCGTTTCTGATTCTATAAAAATAACCCGTCAGGTTAAGCCAGCGTTTCTCAAAGCATGGATCGTGACCCAAATGTAGGTTGAACAAATAGAAAAATCTTAATATCGTTGTGAAAACCCTATCCTATCAAATTATGTGCTAAAACAACATCTTAAGTGATTAACAACAATAAATTTGTCTGCTAAAGCTTCCACCATCAGTTCTATACGTACATATATCGTAGCTCAAGCGTAAATTCAAAACGCGTACAAAGCTATCGTATAATGTCCAGTACAAATTATTTATTTACTGTACAAAAGACACTCTGCATTGTGTTGGTCCCTGATCTATGTTTTTGCCTTAATAGCAACAATTCTAAACTTCTATCTCGAACAGACGACTATTTGTATTTTTAAATCTTTGTCTTACAAATATCTACTAAAAAACTATTTTAGCTTAAATGAAAAGTAAAGATTCGGGGAATCTATTTATTTGGGGGGTTCCCAGGTAGAGGTATTATCTTTTAACCATGCCAAAATATTTATTTTTCAGAGACTTAATATTAAAAATAATTAGCTCTCTAACAAGTGATTTAAAGAAATTGATTTAATAGGGGTCCAATTTTCGGTTTCCCAAGGGAGTGGTACCCTAAACTATGTCAAAATATTTGTTTAATATTTAATAATACTAAAAACAATTAGCTTTCCAGCTTTAGCCATTCAAAAAAATGATTTTTGAGGGGTCTATTTGGGGGAGAGGAGTTCTTGGAGAGGTACCCCAAACTATGTCAGAATATTTGTCTGTTAAAAACCTGCTGATATCATAAAACACTGGCACCCAAGCTTGAGCTGTTCAAAAAATTGATTTTTGGGGGGGTTGCCGGGGGAGGGTGGCACCCCCAAACTACATCAAAATAATTGTCTGTTTAATATCTGCTGACATCAAAACAGACTGGCACTCTAGCTTAAGCTGTTCAAAAAATTGATGTTTGGGGGGTCTGTGGCACCCCCAAACTATTTCAAAGTATTTGTCTGTTAAATATCTGCTGATATCAAAGCAAACTAGCACCCTAGTTTGAGCCGTTCAAAAAATTGATTTTTGGGGGTCCCGCAGGGTGGCACACCCAAACTATGTCAAAATATTTGTATGTTAAATATTTGCTGATATCAATACAAACTGGCACCCTAGCTTGAGCTGTTCCAAAAATTCATTTATGGGGGTCTATTTGGGGGGTTCCTGGGGAGTGACACCCCCCAACTATGCCAAAATACTTGTCTGTTAAATATCTGCAGATATCAAAACAAACTAGCTCCCTAACTTAGGCCATTCAAAAAATTGATTTTTCGGGGGTCTATTTGGGGGGTCCCCAGGGGAATTGGTACCCCCAAACGAGTCGATGGAAAATGCCGGTACTGAAAATGCCGGTACTGGAAAATGCCAGTACTGCAAATGCCGGTACTGGAAAATGCCGGTACTGAAAATGCCGGTACTGGAAAATGTCGGTACTGAAAATGCCGGTACTGGAAAATGACAGTACTGGAAAACGGCAGTACTGGAAAATGACGGTACTGGAAAATGTCAGTACTGGAAAATGACGGTACTGGAAAATGAAGGTACTGGAAAATGCGAGTACTGGAGTGTTGCCATTCGATTTTTTGATTGGCTGTGAATTGGAGTATTTTGGAAATAAGCTATAAAAATTCTTGCAGTGAAAAAATCAGCCTGTGTTGAAAATGGACTGAGAGAGATTTGAAATCTTGAGGTAGGCTGAAAGATAAACAAACTGCAATAAGTGTTTAACAAAATTGGGAAAGTTTTTTCAAAATTTCGGACTGCGTAGGAGGCCTGGATTCAGTGGGCTAAGAGTAAGCAAAATCATTATAGTTCAGTGGAGGTTAGGTCCACAATATACACGGTTGCCTACAAGTTTGGTTAGGGTAGCCTATGTTGATCTGGATAAAAATTTTGTTGGTTGATGTCTTAATCTCTTTATCATAACAAAATGCATGGGCATGACAGTTATATACCAGTATCACTACCTGCAACTTGAACTTACATGTCTGATGTACTACTGACAAGTAACCTATCATATAATCAAGATTATAAGCCATTCACATAGTAAACTTCATTTTAAACAGTAGATATGCAGTATATTTGATCTACATGAATAGGGCAATCTATCAAAAAACTTGATCAACTGTAGCCAATACAGTATAAGAATGAAATTCTATTTTTTTGGAAAAATTTTAAGTAATTTACAGTTTAGGTATGCCTTATACCCTGAAAATAGTAGGCTATTAGAACTGCCGTAGATAACATATATGATAGTCTGCAATGCTGACAACACAAACTTGTAGTCTGTAGTTGACAATATCTGATATGGCGCTCTGAAATATTTGCAGTGGGCTATCAATAATGGCTTCATTTTCATAGGCTAGTAGAAATCATGCTTATTTTAACAGATTATATAAAGCACAAACCAAACAAATAAAAGATATAAAACTTCAACAAAGCTGCAATAATTCTAAATTAAATGATAAAAAAAGAGAGTAGGTCACAACCTTATCCATACATAAGGCACATCTGAGTATGGGGTTCATTAATGTTCAATTTTTTAGAAATTTTTAGTAAGTAGATATCCTATATCAGCCTACTACCAGATACCACAATCTAAACAATGACAATTTTTTGCATTGGCAACACTGCAGTACCGGCATTTTCCAGTACCGGCATTTTCAGTACCGGCAATACCCAGTACCGGCATTTTCCAGTGCCAGCATTTTCTAGTACAATCATTTTCCAGTACTGGCATTTTCCAGTACCGGCATTTCCAGTACCGGCACTTTCAGTAACGGCATTTTCCAGTACCGACATTTGCCAGCACTGACAACTTCCAGTACCGACATTTTCCAGTACTGTCATTTTCCAGTACCGTCATTTTCCAGTACCGGCATTTGCAGTACCAGCATTTTTCAGGACACCCCCCAAACTATGTCAAAATATTTGTCTGTCAAACATCTGCAGATATCAAAAAAAACTAGCACCCTAATAGCTTGAACCGTTCAAAAAATTGATTTTTAAGGGGTCTTTTTGGGGGGGTTCCCGGGGGGTGGCACCCCCAAACCATGTGAAAGTATTTGTCTGTTTAGCGTCTGCTGATATCAAAAAGAATTAGCACCCTAGCTTGAGGCGTTAAAAAACTTGATTTTCGAGACCCCAATTTGAGAGTGTTCCCGGGGGAGTTGCCCCAAAAATTTCGGGAGAAATAATTGCGTTTGCAGCTCAACAACTTTACACAAAAATTAAATTTCGATGTTTTGTGGTTTAGGAGAAGAGCGTACAAAAATTAGGAAGAAAAAAAAGGAAAAAAAAAGGAAAAAACCTCATTGCGGCCAAAACTGGGTTGGTTGGAATGAAAGGGTATTTTAAGACGTATAACCATGTGAAATATTAAGCCGTTTTTGACTGAGACCGCTTTTTACGCCAAACTTGCGGGGCGGTTTTCGGGTTCTAAAACCAAAGTCACGTGACCTATTGCCACGAAATTTGGTACAAACATATCACTCATTAATTTCAAACCGCTGTCAAAATTTCATGTAGCTAGACCAAACTGTTCTTGAGTTATAAGCAAAAGTTTGAAATTTCGCACTAGTTAGTTGGAAAATGGCCGAGTAAAAACAAAGGAACACGCGACGCAAGCGTCGGTTGTTCCAATTAGATTTGGATGTTTTGTGGTTTAGGAGAAGAAGGACGTACAAGATTTAAGAAGAAAAAACAGGACGAAAAAAAACAAAAGAAAACTTCATCGCGGCCAAAAAGTGGGTTGGAAGGTATGAAAGGGTATCTCAAGGTATATAACCGTGTGAAATACTTTTTGCCGTACATAAGCGGTTTTTGCATGAAATCGCTTTTTACACCAAACTCGCGGGGCGGTTTTTGGATCCTAAAACCAAAGTCACGTGACTAATTGCCTCGAAATTTGATGCAAACATACAGCTCATTAATTTCAAACTGCTGTCAAAATTTCATGTAGCTAGACCAAACCGTTCTCGAGTTCTCAGCAAAAATCTGAAACTTCACACTGGTTAGTTTTGTGAGATCCCGTGATACCCATCGTAGTACCTCTTGAAAAAATTTTTACAAATAGATTTTTAATGCCTGATTAATGATTGAAATGTCTTCGGTTGCAACCAGGTGCCGTTTTTCAGATATACCGCTTTTACTCGAACGCGGATGAATATTTTTAAATCATACGCTTGAATAATTTTTTCTACTATTGGTGTTGCCGTGAAATAATCCACAAACTACAACAAGAATATTTTTTATCTTTCTTTGAATGCAAAAATTTAAAATACTATAATTTCAAACTAAACAATTAATCATGGGTAAGTTTTTTGCTAAAAAGTTTGCATATTTAGTGTTTCAGCTTGAGTTTTTTTGTGTTGAATTTTAAACATGGAAACTTGCTTTAAAGTCACGTGACCGTCGTGGCTTGGCAGCTGATTGTTACGAACACAAAACTTTTAAATAATTTTTCATAACTGAATACCAGTATCCTTAAAAATTAATAAGGAAATTATTTCGTGTTAAAAGTCGAAAAACAAATAAAGCTCGTCATGAATTACACCACATGTCTGTTATGATGATAGTCTACCCACGAAAAGTAGCCGAATACAATAACCGTTTTAAGAAATACTGATAGGCTTTCACTCCTCGAAACTAACCAGCCTAGCTCTAGCTGGTTGGCTTATCAACTCTTGAATATCTGTTCTGCCACACTTAAGCACTTGAAACAATCATCGGAGTTAAACCAACAAATAACCCAAAATAAGAGATGACTCTCATGAAATTGCTGAAAAGGAGCACAGCTTATTTAAGCCGTATTTTGCAATATTTGCGAAAGTGTAGGCACAGTATAAAAATATATGAGTAGGTTCACTCCAAGCAAAAACCATTGTGACGTGTGTCCGCATTTTTTGAGAGCCAAGCAAAACTTTGGAGTCAAATGACGTCATAATAGTGACATCGGGAGCGGAATTGAATTATACCAAATGATTGCAATTGTTCTGAAATTTTATGAATTTTGTCTCCACCTTACAGAGTTAAGTCCTTCCCCTTTTTCTACGGCCCTAAGCACTGAAGAGCTGCATTTTTCGCGACTGTCATGCTCCTGACGTAACCTGACGTAGCTTTCGTTGTATTTTTCGTATCGAAATAAAATTGGTACCAATGAATCCGTTTAAGCTAAGGCTTTGAATCGCTCGGTTAGTTACTTCTTTTGTGTATGACGTCACAAAGTCACAAGCGTAAAAATAGCCTAAAATCGGAACTTTTCGTTCTTTCGCTTACTTTAGTTATGGGAGTTTTGCTCGCGTTTGACACCCAACAGTTTTCTTTTGCCCGAAACTTGCTCTGTATCGTCAGCTAGCTCTCCTGCAATTTTGTTTTTAATTGCTCAAAGATTTACGGAAATATCGTTAGTTGTTTCATGCCATGGTAAAGTTATAAAGATAAATACAGCATTTAAAAGCCTTTGTGCTTTAACTGATATAATTTCATTGTCACGTCATTGTCATTAATCAGAGACTTGAATGATGTCTTATACTCCAAAACAACATCGTCTTTTAGTCCGAAATATTACGGAGGGATCCTATACACCTCCCCGAAAAACACCTTCCAGAAATTACATTTCCCCGAAAAACACTTGGCCGAAACTACATTATCCCGAATATACATTTCCCTGAACGTGCATTTTCCAGAAATTACATTTGCCTGAACATGCACTCGCCAGAAATTTCATTTTCCTGAACGTGCACTTTCCAGAAATTACACTTTCCTGAACATGCACTTGCCAGAAATTACATTAGCTCGAATGCACCTTTGGCAGAATTTACATTTGGCCGAAATTACATTTCCCTGAAAACTTGTTTTCCAGAATTTACACTTGCCAGAATGTACATTTGGCCGAAATTACATTTCCACGAAAGCTTATTTTCCAAAATTTACACTTGCCAGAATGTACATTTGACCGAAATTACATTTCCCCGAAAGCTTATTTTCCAGAATTTACACTTGCCAGAATGTACATTTGGCCGAAATTACATTTCCCCGAAAGCTTATTTTCCAGAATTTACACTTGCCAGAATGTACATTTGGCCGAAATTACATTTTCCCGAAAGCTAATTTTCCAGAATTTACACTTGCCGGTATGTGCATTTGGCCGAAATTACATGTCCCCGAAAGCTTGTTTTTCAGAAATTACATTTCCTCAAAAATTCATTTTCTAGAAACTATTTTTCACAAAGCTGGACGGCGCTGTTTCGAGCTTTAGCTCTTATCGGCAGCCCTCAGCTTCTCTAACAAAGTTATTCCCCAACTGTTTTTTTTATTACAAAATTACGAGAAACGAACAGAACACAACATGTCACAATTATTTTCAATGTTAATCAAATTTTATATCCTAACCAAGTTATTTTATTACTTTTACGAGTATTATTTTTTGTTGCAACAAAATTACAAAAGCGAAACAAAAACACAACATGTCACAAATTATTATCTAATCAAATTTAATATATGAGAGCATTACTTAAAGTTTCAAAATTTGACTATGCTTTTTATTTAATCGATAGTTTTCAATTCGTCGCCTAGAAAATAACATGCTTTTAATTTCTTTAATGATGCAGTCTGAATCAAAATTAACTTTGTTATGGACTATACTATTTCGATGTGTCCAAATACAAAATTTTGTCGCACTAAGCAAGAAAACAATTCCATTTATGATTAACTGTGAATGAGAATGTTGGGCCGTTAAGACACTAAAATCAAAAAACAAACATAAATTTAAAGACACCGATGGCAAAGAATACCCAGTTAATTTAAGCACCAAAAACATAAAGAAGTTCCACACTCTTTGTAACTTAATACAAGAAGAAAACAAATGGGACTCAGTTTCATCTTGTTGATTACAGAAAGAACACAAACTTTGATATGTACCATGATATGCAGCAACATACGGTTTAGATTTTACTGGCATTTAGTTCCATATTATTTTATAATAATAAGGTTTTCAAATAGTTCGGTAATATATCGTTATGTATCTGTTTCCACATGTTTGGGATGGAAAAAGGAACATAAGGGATCAACCTCTGACTCCTTCGTTGTTCAATGATCGTGTAGTAGATTTGTCTAGTGTTCATTGTTTCAATCTCATTTTTACCAAGGTTATGTGAATCAAGTACGTGGAGAAACCGATTACAAAATTCAGATGGTGTAAAAGCATGTGGAATCGAGTTACGAGGGGACAGTTTTAGTTTTTTGTCTAACATTCTACTAGCGTTGTACTACATCAAAAACAAATGAGGTAAACATTCACCCTGATCAGTTTTGTACAAGTAATAGTATTTTACTTGTTTTACATACAATAGTTCCAAAAATAAAGGAATATCCAATATATCATACCCTCCGGAATCCCAAGACTTAACTCATAGATGGTCAGAGAGCAGGATTTAGGAAGCACATAATTTAATACAATGCGATTGAGTCGATTAATCATTGAACTAGGAAAACAATAAACACGCGCAAGAAATGACAAAATCGGCATAATTTTCATTTTGATAATCACCGCCTTTGCATCATAAGTAGTTCTAGCTTTTTTTAAACGAAAAATTTCTGCTTTAACTTGGCAAATTTTTCGAGAAAATAGTCTAGAAATTTCTCTTTTAGAACCAAAAGGTAAATTCAAAACTTCAATAAAATCAGACTTCCATTTTACATTACTATCACAACAAATTGGGGGTCCCTATTTGCAGCATACTAATCCATTCAGTTTTTTGTAATTCAGTTTTAAACCCGTCGCTTTTCCAAAATTATCTAGTAATTCGAAAGCCCTTGAAATGGAATAAGTTCCTAACAAAGTCAAAGTGACATGGTCCGCATAAGCAAAATATTTCATGTTGAAACCTTTAGAACCTGGAAGAAAAACACCATCGATAAAGTCATGTCTCATCATCGACTTCAGCATTGGTTCAAGAAAAAGAAGGTAGAGGTGAAAGCTAAGTGGGTCCCCTTGCCTTACACCCCTTTTCACCGGGAAAAAATCACTAATAAACCCATTAACAATTACTGCAGTTTCTGAGTTTTGTAACAAAGCAAAAATATGGTCACAAAATGTATGTGAAAAACACTTTGTTTTAAAACTTTTTGTAAGGAACAATGACCAACACATCAAATACTTTATAGAAATCAAGTGACAAGATATATGTTTCATGATTGTTTTTCTGAGCAAAATCAATTACATCTCTCAATAATACAAGTCCATTTGCAACATCTCTACCTTTCACGGCATATTGCATTGGACCTAACAAACCCGAGAGAACACACTTAATGCGATTAGCGTAAACCTTGCTGATGATTTTATAATCGACATTTAGCAGAGAGATTGGTCGATAGTTTTTTATATCTGTTGGATTAGAATTTTTAAAAATCAGTGTAATATAACCCTGCTTAAAATTTTTATGTTCATAATGACCATTTCTAAATTCATTCATAACTACACTGAATTGATCCCCAATAACATGCCAAAACTTCTTACAGAATTTTATCCCAATGCCATCTGGTCTATAGGTGTTTTACCACTTTTCATTTCACTAATAGCATTGTGTATTTCGCTTTTCGTGACTGGGGCGCAGAGTAATTCATTGTGGTCTGCGGTCACGATAGTTGGTACATGCTGCAAAAATTGATTCTGCAGGGTTTCATCGATAACTGTTGAAGAATGTAATTTTTCGTAAAAGCGCTTGGCTATTTCTAATTTTTCTCTAGGCGTGTTCAAAAGTTGACTGGAATCATTTTGCAAGGTTTCAATGTACGTTTTTTTGTGTTTTTTTTTCAATCTCTCAAAAAAGGCAGCATTAAACTGTTGTGGTTTTTTTTTATTACAAAATTACGAGAAACAAACAGAACACAACATGTCACAATTGTTTTCAATGTTAGTCGATTTTAATCTTTTTATTCTTTAATTGAAGGTATTCCCCAGCTGGACAAGACTCTTGGCTGACCTGGACAAACCTTTTGGCCGAATTGGACAACCCAGTAGGGCTTGCACAGTGGCAGAAGGTTTGTAGGGAATAAACGATTTTTCACTTGTGGTACTTAAAAAAAAACAAGTGAAAAAATCGCTGAACCCTTAAAAACAAGCGAAAAAACAAAAAAAAAACAAATGAAAAAATCGTTTATTCTCTAAAAAGCCTCTGCCACTGTGCAAGCCCTCAAGGTTTGTCCAGTTCGGCCAAGAGTCTTGTCCAGCTGGGGAATAACTTTGTTAGAGAAGCTGAGGGCTGCCGATGAGAGCTAAAAGCTCGAAACAGCGCTGTCCAGCTCTGTGCATATCATGACTCGAGCTGCTTTGCAGCTGCAGGGTTGGTGGTTGATCTGGCCACCTAATTGCCAGTGGAAGTCGTTATGATTTCCCAGGAGTCGACCACGAAGGACGTCAAACTTTTCGGTAACTATTTTTCATTCAAAAAATTATACTATGTTTAGGTTATTTATTTTTAAAAAGCAGAACAAACTTTTTGTTGAAATTAAGAAACGTTGCGATAACAGTTAGCTTACTGAATGAGAAATATAACCTAGCTTATTAGTCAATTTGCTATCATAAGTTGTGCTTTAAGCGGAAAAAAAATTAGCAGTTAAAAATCGATGCAAGCATGTTCACTGAGGCAAAGCAAGCTTACTTTAACCCAGGTTACACTTTTTTAAAAGAACCAATAAATTTTAAGTTTATGCTGGCTTCTCTTGGTTTTTAGCCGTTTGCTGCTTTATTTGTTCTTAATATTAGTTCTTGAATTCAGAGAACGTTCATGTCAATTTTTAAAGTTTTTATTTTGGTGTTTAATTCCGAATGCTCTGTCAGCTTGAGCAAAGACTTTTTTCCTTTTTTTGCAGCATCGTAAAACTGCAAAAGCGAAAATTATAGATTTTTTTTTAACTTGAGAACATCCAAATATTTATGAGTTGCTTGCGCAGTTTGAAGCAGCACTCTGTAATTTTAGAATCGTTGCAATATTTTGCTTGCAAATACTGGAAAATTACTAAAATTTTATCGTTTTGAATTAGCACTGAATTTAGTTGCTTTTAAGATTTGAAATTTATTCTTTTTTGTTTCCAATCTTTTTGTTACTGATGGAGGCTGGCATTTTTTTTAGATTCTGAGCAACAATGAGCCTCGGGTTTTGATGATATATTATTGTTATAAAAAAAAAGTGTATAATTCGTCTTGCGTTCGCGACAAAATTAAATCAGCGGCTGTAGTACGAAGCACAGGGTTGGATCCATTCATTTTTTTTTGTAATTTTTAAATTCAAATTCGAATTCAAATTCATTGACATTAAAAAAACTAAATTCAAATCATTGACTTTGAAAAAACTAACTTTCAAGCAAATACAGCAGGGCCGCAACTAAGGGGGAGGGGGCAGAAGGGGCGGCCCCCCCAAAACAAAAATTTCGCCCGCCCAAACTCCAAAGCGACAATAGGAGAAAATATTGGTAGGCCTAAATCGGTACATTGATTGCTGTGATAGCACCCGGTATGCATAAGCCTAATGCATAATCGCAATCCTTGCTTGATTTAGCTGACAAGCTACAAATTGTTTAGTAAGTAAAATCTTTGAAGAATATTGCAAAATTTTATTGTGACGCTATAGCAATTATTTTACAATCAAAGAATTGACGTTAGGCGGGGTTGCGGTATCACCAAGGTAGCACGCTAGCATTAGCAATGAGTGCACGTGGTCGCTTTGACGTTGGTCAAAAAGTTGTTTAGTAACTGTAGTACACTGCGTTTTGTCTTGTTTGGCAGTAATAGATAGGTTTGTCATGAGAAGTATTAGAGACCCCCCCGGTTCGAATCCTGCTTCTTCTGAAGCTACCGATACTCATAGGTGGGCACAAGTCCGTTAATCGTTAATAACGAAGCTAACTTTTTCATTAACTCGTTAATCCGTTAAAAAGTTTTTTCATGATAACGGACTAAATTAACTTCCGTTAAGTTCTGTTAACGGACTAAATTAACTTCCGTTAAGTTCGGTTAACTTCCGTTAAGGTTTTAATCGTTAATATTTTGCACCATTTATTTATCGTACCGGTACAAACCAGTTTGGACTGGTAGCACTTGTTGCGTATTAGCACGAGTTTTATAGAAGAGAGCGAAGAAAAAAGCTCTTTTTGTGGCTAATAATAACCTGCAGCCTCATAAGTCTAATTATCGTTGTTCACAATTTCCAAAGGTTTTCCGATCACAGCTTCGTTGGTGCATTTGAATTTATTTTTATCTTGAAATTAGATTAAACTGTAAAATGTAACTTCCAAAACACAAAAAGACTACGACAGCAATAAATATTTCCTTACAATCAGCTCAACAGCGTCAATACGTGTTCTAGAAGCGAGTGAATAAAAAAAAAAAAATTAAATTACACGCAAAATGTAAACGAAGTAAAGATGAATTTACACAGTATCCGTTTTTCGTACGTTTTCGTCCGTTTTTTTACGTTTTTTCTTCTCCTTGAAAAAGTATGCGCTTTTTCATCCGCATTTTTATAAGTCCATATACGCACTAAGTAGACTGTTATATATAGATAAAAATTTTGTTCAAAAATTTTGTGTATGAAGGATAAGAGCGATATTTCGAAATAGAACTGTACTCCTTTACAAAAAAAATTTTTCCAGAAAACTTTTGTCCGATATGTGACTGTCTGGTTAGTGCGGATATGGACACATAAAAATGCGGATGAAAAAGCGCATACTTTGTCAAGGAGAAGCAAAAACGTAAAAAAACGGACGAAAACGTACGAAAAACGGATACTGTGTAAATTCACCTTAACGGACTTTATTAACTTCCGTTAATTAAAGCTGAAAATAACGGATTAACGTTAACGGAGGTGTGAAGTTTGTTAACGGACTAGTGGTTAACGAAGCTAACGTTTTGCATTAACTTGCCCACCTATGCCGATACTCCTTCCACTTAATTATGTGCAAATGCTTCTGGTGCCCCTAGTTATCTTAACCTTTTTGCTCCTTCACGTCCAAACTTGAATTTGTTCCCGAAAGGCAAAAATAACCGCTGCTTTTGCCAAACCAATGAATTGAAACTGCTGCTTTTGTCCAACTGCTACCAACTGCTTTTCTCCAACCAATAAATTGGTTTTGTCGAACTCATACCCGCACCAACCAATGAATTGAACTCAGCTTGAGAGATTGCTAAAAGCTTTCTTATTTCTAAAACAAACTGCCCAGCACATAGGCGTAGCCAGGGATCCCGCCCCCAATTGAAATGTCACCAATGACAAAAATGTGACAAAAAAGCCTCTTGTTTGTTCAGTTTCTTCTAGCATTTTTTGCTTACAACAGTAATTAATAAAAATAATGACGACCAGGTCCCCTCAATTCAGTATGTATATATAACCCAGGAGAAATGGAGAGTTTTGTTCTAAAAGTTCCTATCTTAGGCCCTCATTTACCTTTTCATGAATGTAATGCAGTAACTAGGGCCGGATTTACCATAATATGGCACAGTACTAGCAAGGGGTTCCGCGCTCAAATGGTGAGACTTTTTTTGGTCTTCACCTATATTTGGCAGGAAGATGTTGCGAAAATCTTCGAAGTGCCAAGGGCCCCGCACAATATAAATCTGGCCCGAGCAATAACATGGTTAATAGCTGTAACCATCTATTGTACCATTTTTAAATAACAATCCACCTCCACCCCGCCTGTTTTACGCGACAAAATACTTTTGAAAAAAAAATTAGCTAGGGAAAATGTTCAATGAACAAACTATTAAATTTGAATTCAGGGGGCTTGTACCTCTTGGTCGTGTATGTACTCCTGCAACTGATTATTTTTATGACAAAAATCTCTTAAGGAAAATCTTGGAGTGGATTATTATTTACTGCTAAAATATTGCAGTAGGCAACGTACCTTGCTTTTCCCTAACCGGGCCAAATTACAAAATTTAACACCAAAATGCAAGATTTTAAAATGCTTTGGATTTAACTTGTAAGTTAAAGTAGAATTTATTGAACAATTTAATTTTTTTAATTGGCTTTCAAATGTTAAAAATCTAGTTTTTTCGAATGGCTCTAAACACGTGCAAATTGTGATCCAATGGCAATAAAATAGCTAGTTTTCAAAAAATTACAAAAAATCGCCCATCGGTTGGAGGCTTCGCCCCCAGACTCACGTCTGTGATACGTTTGAGTTACACCAGTTTGCTCAACACGTCTCCCATTTTACACTTTTTTTGGAGGTTTAAGCTCTCTCCCTTTACCAAAATGCTGGTTATGTGCAAACACACTGGCCACGGCTTCTGATCTTCCAATCTACAATGTCTTTGTCCAACAAAAAGTTTTTCTTTCGAAAATTTTTGGTAACGTCATTGCACGTGATTTGTGCCCTTCCCCCTAATCAAAAATCTTGGCTATGCTTATGGCCCAGGATGCTCGTATTGTAGAAAAAGGCAGCAATTTTTTGCCTCCCCTGAAATAAATTTTGCCCCATAGAACTAGAGTTGTAAGCCGGACCAGAATTTTCGGGTTCGGGCCCAAAGTTGACAAAAATTTCGGGCTTAATTCGGGCCTGAGACGTGCTTTTTGTCTTAGAAGCACAAAAATATAATCAAAATAATTTGTCAACATTGCTAAATTTTTCAGACCTAACTCAAGTTTCGGTCTTTTTCGGGCATGATTTGGGCTTCAAATTAATTTTCGGACCGGGTTTGGGCTTGTGTTTTCGTGCTCGGGCCCGAACTAGTCGGCCCGTTTACAACTCAGCACAGAACAACGCTCTAGTTGCGGCACTGTATTAGGGGCCGCAGGCAAAAACGAGATTAGAAACGCTGCCGGCTTTATAGGTCTTTTTTTAGACTTGAATGCAGCATTTTTGAATATATGAGATGTAGAATATTCTAATATAATAATAATAGACTGCTAATATAATGATAGTAGAATATAATAGTAGAATATAATACTGCTAATATAATAATAGTAGAATATAATAATAGAACATACGAATATACGAGACTCGTATATTTGAGGCCGTACAAGATGTAAATATCGGTTTTAATATGCAAAAATTTAGTCTATTTTAGTGCCCCCCACTTTCGGCTGGTGTCTCTTGGTTTCGTTTGCCCTTGCGACGGCACTGCTGGGGTAATGGCTATAGCTTTCTGAGACAGCAGTCTTTTGCACTGGAATGGACTCAAAAATGATTTAAAGCGTCTTTTGAAAGAATTATTTTGGGGAAACCACGATTTGTCAGAAATAAAACACACAAATACGTAAAAACTTTCAAAATGGCGAAAATAAGCAATCAAATTTGATCCCTTGCTAAAAAATGCGGAACTTGGATATTCATCAAAAAAAAACAAAAAAAACTCATAAATAGGCAGGGAGGCTAGTCAATTTTAGTTAATTATCAATCACTTCTCTCAAATTTTGTCAACCACTTCTTTCAAGTTTAGTTCCATTAGCTCGCTCCCCTTCCAATTACCTTTCTCCTAAGTATACACGAAATACAGTAGATTACCCCATGGAAGTTTTACTGAACTAGAATTTTATGACTTACCAGCTTGTAAATATAAAACTAAAATTTTACCGTTTATATCCACCTTCTAAATAACCCATTTCTACAACCAGTTTAATCAATTTTTTGTTCTGCTAACTTCTTATGACACGTTTTAAAGCAATGGTTTCTATCAAAATAGGCCTAAAATTAAGTCCGTTTTGCAAAAAATACAAAATTTTTCAGCGGCCTGGCGCTCTGCCCCCAGACCTCGAATGGACTCTGGCTGCGGGCTCTGCAATCAGACCCCTGAAACAGCCCCTCAAGCAACGTTCCCTCTAAGCTGCGCGGCTGCGCGGCCGCGCAGCTAATTTAGAAACCCCGCGCAGTACTTTCGTTCTGCCGCGCACAGCATAAGTATTGACAACAAGACAAGCTAAATACATGCTTTCAATCGGAAGCAAGCCCCACATTTGAGATTTGACAATATTGTTTTACAAAATCAAGGTGCAATCAGTTAATTGTGTAATGATAGCATGAAATTCTACCGTGCCAGTAATCAATCGAGTATATTAACTAAAAATGATGTCATAATCACTTGACAATCTTAATGTCAATAGAACGCATTGCCATTGAAAAACTCGTGAAAAGAAAACGACATGTTGTTGACAAAATGCATTTGTTTCGTGGAACTACTGTTTTGACAAGGGTTAAACTAGTAAGCGCGAGGTATGTAATAGGTAGTTGAGTGTTTATATAAAAAATACCTAGAACACCTGAGGTTAAAGGAGGGAATAAAGAAATTGTAGGTAAGAGGTTGATGAAAGCGTGACCTCGGCAGGCAGCACCTTGTCAATTACCACTAGGCCACGGGAGCAGTTGAGATTCTAATTTGATTTCAGGTACTTATGCCTTAGGCTACCGTCTGTCCACTTTAGGCTAGGAATTAAAATTGCTGACTAAATCGCTGAGATACTGTTCCTAGCCTAAAATGTGGGCAGACTGTAGCCTACGGCATAAGTGCCTGAAATCAGATTGAATCTCAACTGCTCCCGTGCCTGTGAATACCACTTTTGAAGTCTTAGGTATGACTCAACCCCAGAGTCTACCGCGCACACAGCAGACGCTCTAAACACTTGGGCCACTACGCCGGTCGAAAGCAAGCGAAGCTACGCATCCTATCTCTAGGCCACGAGAACAGTTGAAATTCAAGTCTGATTTCAGGTACTTATGCCATATAAGAGGCGTATAGGAAGTGTGTCGCACTGTAAAACCAAGGTTTTAAAACCGCGTCTTTTGTCCGTGTCATAATGAACCAAAAGCAATAGAAAATTCCATGAAGTTGCAAATTTTGAATCATATGTTTGAGAAAGAGGCGAAATTAAGCAGCCAAGAATAACGAGAACTTTTACTTAGTTATTACTTACTTGGTTTGCAGAGATAATACTAAACGTGAAAAACTCTTGTTATATAGGTACATTCACTTGAGGTGGTTATTTCTTTACATTTGCGAAAAGGTGTATATTCTCCTATACCCTAATGTACAAAAGAAAAGCAGAAGGAGGTCTGCATTCGTCGAAAAAGAAAACTAGTGGTAGATTTAAAGAAGAATGGTTATCAGAATTGATCGAAACGAGTGTGGTGTCATCATCAAACAAGCAAATGGTAAGACTTGGAGATATTTTCACATACAATGCTGCTGGTGCTGTTGTCTGTACTATATGTTTAAATGCAAATACCAAAAGTGAGTTCAGCACGGGGAAAAAGTGGGATGAATGGAAACTTGATTACCTCAAGCGGCATCTCAGTCAAAAAGTACACATTGAATCAGTTGTAAAGCTACGGAATATGAAGAGTGGTGGGATTTTACGGAAGCTACAGGAGAGTGCGGAAGATCGTAGCGTCAAATTAGAGATAAAAAAGAGAAAGAAATCTTCTTCAAATATGGTAAAAGTGCTGATTGATAACGTGATTCTTGCCATTAAACTAAATGCCTCCATACTTTCTGTATCAAGTATTCACGAACATGTTGCAAAATACGTTGAAATTCCAGAAAATTGGCGCAGCAAAAACTATGCATTTGAATTTGTCGAGTGTATAAGCTTCGTCTTAAAAACTGAACTTATGACTGAATTGCGAAATTCAGCATTTCACACTTTAATAATAGATGAAAGTACCGATATTTCAAGTCAGAAAATGCTGGTTATTTATTTCAAGTATCGGTTAGAAACAGAAATTGTTTTCAAAACAATATTCGGCGGTATCGTAAAGTTGTCTGAATGTAATAGCATCTCTATTGTGACAGCAGTAAAACGATTCTACAATGAAAATAGTCTTGATCTGCAGAAGATGGTGATGTTCACATCAGACGGTGCATCTGTCATGCTAGGAAAAAATAACGGTGTGGCTGCAATTTTGAAACGTGAGATACCTCATTTGTATGAACAGCATTGCGTTGCACACAGAGAAGACTTAGCTGTTGAGGATGCTTGGAAAGAACTTTCATTTATGCAGGATATTGAAACATTACTTAGAACAGTTTATACAATGTTCAGCTGGTCATCAGTTAAAAATGAGAAGTTTCGGGAATTGGCCAACGTTTCAGAAAGTGATGTCGTGGCATTTCGACCTTTGCATGATGTAAGGTGGTTGTCAAGGCATTTTGCAGTCGCCGCTTTTGTGCGAAATTACAACGTTTTGATTGAATATTGCACCGAACAAGTAAATACGTGCAACGATCCAATCAATAAGTACTGTTTAAAGAGACTACTAAATCCACAGTTTCGACTAACTTTGACAGTACTTAATGATGTTTTGGGAGAATTAGCATCAATAAGCAAATATTTTTAAAGAAGTGGGCTGACAACTATTGAAGCATTTCAGTTTGCAAAGGCTAAGATATGTAAAATTAGGTCGCAGTATCTTGGAGAAACACCTCATTGGACTGATGCAGTGAAAAACGTTCTTAATTCAATTGAATGTGATGTCGACAACGACAAGACTGTAATCCTTAGGTTTGTTGAACTATTATGTAATCATCTTGAGAAAAGATTTCCAGATGATGATTTGTTGGATTGGCAAGCATTTGACCATTCCGCCATTACAAGGGATTCAAGTTTTGAATTTGGCAAAGAGAGTTTATATAAACTGATAAGAAGATTTTCAAGCGTTATACCAAACTGTGAAGAGAATGTCATATCAACCATCTGTGAACAATATAATGACTTCAAATTTTTGATTGCTGAGAAAGTGAAGACTGGATCTATTCAGACTTTTTCAGATGTTATTAGTTTCGTTTTAAAGGACGAGGATATGAAAATGGTGTCTATTCTACTGGACATTTGCGGCACATTTCAGGCATCAAGTGCCGATTGTGAACGTGGCTTTAGCCTAATGAACTCAATTAAAACGAAATCTAGAAATAGGCTAGAAGTGAATCATTTGCTTGATTTGATGCGCATAAAATTTTATCTTTCGTCGGGAAACACTATTGATTTAGATGCGGTCTACAAACGATGGGCGACACACAAAGATAGACGTGAAATTCTGACCACAAATGAATAAAGCAGCCTTTATGTTCAAAACTACTGTGTATTCTATGTTTTGTGTGTAATTTAATTATGTTCTATTACTGTGTAGTAGACGTTTACAAATTTTGCTCAACAAAATTGTGATTCAGCGCACTCGTTAGTTTTTCCGCGCAGCATTATCAAAAATTAGAGGGAACGTTGCCCTCAAGGCAGATTTCTGGCTACGCGCCTGACTAAGATACCACAATGAATACGACGCTTGTATGCTGATGTTTTTGTGAATTTCAGATACTATCGAAATACCGTAATATTACCAATAATCTAAAAACACATCAAAATATCATCACAAACTTCGGAAGAATAGTTCGGTCCTGAATATGGCACTTATTGTTGTCAAAAACCAAAAATATTTTCAAACCTAACGTTGTTTGTCAAAATTACTTTCAAGGCGTGAGAGACTGCTTTCCTTTGCCCCTTTTATTCTACACGCAGCTTAATAATTTTTGAAATTGAACAAGCATATTATACGTTTTTGTATTGTAAATTCTATCAACAACAAAATTTCGGTTTAATGTGTATAACATCTGGAAAATAAGCTTTCCGGGAAATGTAATTTCGGCCAAATGCACATTCTGGCAAGTGTAAATTCTGGAAAACAAGTTTTCGGGTACATGTAATTTCGGCCAAATGTACATTCTGGCAAGTGTAAATTCTAGAAAATTAGCTTTCGGGGACATGTAATTTCGGCCAAATGCACATTCTGGCAAGTGTAAATTCTGGAAAACAAGTTTTCAGGGAAATGTAATTTCGGCCAAATGTACATTCTGGCAAGAGTAAATTCTGGAAAATAAGCTTTCGGGGAAATGTAATTTCGGGCCAAATGCACATTCTGGCAAGTGTAAATTCTGGAAAATAAGTTTTCGGGGAAATGTAACTTCGGACTGTTGTTCATTCTGGCAGATGTAATTTCAAACAAGTGTTCATTCAGGCAGATGTAATTTCAGGCAGGGTGTCGAACCGAACCTGAACCCGAACCGTAAACCCGAATGAACCGTTTCATTTTGGTGACCCGAACCGAACCTGAACCAGCAAAATTTTACTTCAGTGAACCTGAACCAAACCTGAACCCTCAAAATTGTGCTCAAGTGAACCCAAACGAACCTGAACCCTTAACAAAAGTAAGAATATATTTTTCCATATCCGGATGCCGCTGGCGCTGGTACACGCACAATAAGACCAGTGGTGATTATCAACAGGATCAGCAATTTCTCCTTTTTTTTTCTGGACGAAACGAGTAACGACAGTAAAATTTTAAGTCAATGAACCCGAACCGAACCTGAACCAGTAATATTTTACTTGAGTGAACCTGAACCAAACCTGAACCTCGAAAATGGTGCTCAAGTGAACCCGAACCAAACCTGAACCGATAAAATATTTGAGCAGGAGCTAAACCTGAACCGAACCGTTATTTGAAACGGTTCGACACCCTGATTTCAGGCAAGTGTTCATTCTGGCGGATGTAGTTTCAGGCAAGTGTTCATTCTGGCAAGAGTGATTTCTGACAAATGTTAATTCTGGAAAAAGAACGTTCAGGGAAATGTTTTTCTGGCAAATGATTTTCAGGGAAATGTTTTTCTGCGAGGTGTAAGGATACCATTACGGAGCACTGCAGCTGTATCGCAACACTGTGTGTGTGAACAGGTTATAGTGAATTTTCGTACAGCTATGTTGAAATTATTTTTCAAGAAAGAGATGCATTTTTGACTCCAAATTTGGTTTTAATTGTATTCTTTTAATTTTATAGTTTTTACCGGTACAAGCAACAGCAAAATAGAAGCGGAGGGAGTCTTCAAATTTGAGAAATAAAATAATTAAAATTGTATACTTATTTCTATGCTGCCGAAAGATGCTGTTTTGGAGTATAAGACATCAATCAAGTCTCTGATTAATGACAATGACGTGACAATGAAATTATATCAGTTAAAGCATAAAGGCTTTTAAATGCTGTATTTATCTTTATAACTTTACCATGGCATGAAACAACCAACAATATTTCCGTAAATCTTTGAGCAATTAAAACAAAATTGCAGGAGAGCTAGCTGACGATACAGAGCAAGTTTCGGGCAAAAGAAAACTGTTGGGTGCAGGCGCGTAGCCAGAAATTCGCAATGGGGGGCTGTTTGGGGGGTCTGGGGGGCCGAGCCCCCAGCCGCCGGAGGCCAATGGGGGTCTGGGGGCGAAGCCCCAGCTGCCGGAGGCTGGGGGTTTGGGGGAAAAGCCCCCAGCGCTTGAAAATTTTGCATTTGTTTTGCAAAAAATAACTTCATTTTAGGGCTATTTTGATTAAAAAATAATGATTTTAAACGTGGCTTAGAAATTGGCAGTGCAAACAAGATTAAACTGCTGGCATAAATGGGCTATTTGGGAGGTGGCTAATGGTAAAATGTTAGTTCTCTGTTTAGATGCTGGTAAATTATAAAATCGAATACTTCAATAAAACTCACACGGAGTAATCTATTTCGTATACAGTTTATAGACAAAAATAATTGGGGGGGGACTAATGAAAAGAGATTTGAGAGAAATGATTGGTAATTAACAAATACTGAATAGCCCCCCCCCCCCTATTCCTTAGTTTATAGTATATTTGTTGATGACACCTATGTTCAGCATTTTTACACTTGCGATCAAATTTAATTGCTTATTTCTTACCATTTATCAAAGGCTTCATTTATTTGTTGGTTTTATTTTTGCCAAACTAGCCCCCCCCTGAACATATGTTTCAAAAGATGTTTTAAATCACTATGTAGTCCACTCCAGTGCATAAAACAGTCTCAAAGTGCTAAAAATGTAGTGTTTTTCTCATTCTGCTTTTTGGTCGACTTGTCAATGGGGGGGCTATAGCCCCCCCGCCCCCCTGGCTATGCTACTGGCTAAAACGTGGTATTTTCCTAATTCTGCATTTGGTCGGCAGTTCATTAGCCCCCCCCCTAAATAAACGTTTCAAACTATGCTTTAAAGCATTTTTTTAGTCTAATCCAGTGCAAAAGACAGTCTTAGAAATGCTAAAAACGTGGTATTTTCCCTATTCTGCATTTTGGTCGGCAGTCTATTTAGCCCCCCCCCCCTAAATAAACATTTCAAACTATGCTTTAAAGCATTTTTTAGTCTTATTCAGTGCAAAAGAGAGTCTTAGAAGTGCTAAAAACATGATATTTTTCTTATTCTGCATTTTGGTCGGCAGTTCATTAGCCCCCCCCCCCCCCCCCTTAAATAAACGTTTCAAAATAGTCTAATCCAGTGCAAAAGACAGTCTTAAAATGCTAAAAACGTGGTATTTTCCCTACTCAGCATTTTGGTCGGCAGTCTATTAGCCCCCCCCCCCCCCCCCCCCCCAAATAAACGTTTCAAACTATGCTTTAAATCATTTTTTAGTCTGATCCAATGCAAAAGAGAGTCTTAAAAGTGCTAAAAACGTTGGTATTTTTCCTTATTCTGCATTTTGGTCGGCAGGCCAATGGAGGGGGCTATAGCCCCCCGCCGCCCCCCCCCCCCTGGCTACGCTACTGGTTGGGTGTCAAACGCGAGCAAAACCCCCATAACTATAGTCAGCGTAAGAACGAAAAGTTCCGATTTTAGGCTATTTTTACGCTTGTGACTTTGTGACGTCATACACAAAAGAAGTAACTAACCGAGCGATTCAAAGCCTTAACTTAAACGATTCATTGGTACCAATTTTATTTCGATACGAAAAATACAACGAAAGCTACGTCAGGAGCATGACAGTCGTGAAAAATGCAGCTCTTCAGTGCTTAAGGCCGTAGAAAAAGGGGAAGGACTTAACTCTGTAAGGTGGAGACAAAATTCATAAAATTTCAGAACAATTGCTATCATTTGGTATAATTCAATTCCGCTCCCGATGTCACTATTATGACGTCATTTGACTCCAAAGTTTTGCTTGGCTCCATGGCGACCTCAACAACAGGCCATGACATCGTGCAAGCGGCGGCTGTTTGTGGAGGCTGACTGCGAAAATTCTCTATCGTTACAAAATTGCTGATTTTAGCGATTTTCAAAGTTATATATAATGGTTTAGCACTCCTCTTTCACAAAGTACAATTAAAGCCACCAAATTGTATTGAAAATAATTGATATTAAAAGCCTTCACAAACTGTTTACTAATAAATCGCAACAATACTTAACTAAGCTAATAACAGTTGTCAAAACGTACCCTATAGTCATAAGCACAGCACAGCAACAAGTACGCTTGGCAAAGCATAGTAAAAGTAATCTTCAGTTATTATCACAGCATAGCAAGGGCGTACGCAGGGGGGGTTGGGGGTTCAACCCCCCCCCATTCGTTTGTCGACTAAAATGCACAATAAAGAAAATATCACGTTGTTAGTACTTCTGAGCCTGTTTTTTTTTGCAATGACATGGACTCCAACACAATTTAAAGCCACTTTTGAAACATCTAGAGTCTTTTTTTTGGGGGGTGGAGGGAATTTGCCAAAGATAGAACTTAAAAATCAGTAACAACTTCAAAAACTTGCCAAAATTAGCAAATTTAGTCGCTAAATATGCTTAACATTGGCTTCATCAAAAATATGGAGATGGGGTTTCAGTATTTGTTAATTAATCAGTATTAGTTAATTATTAATCCAATCAAATCTTGTTCCATTAGCCCCCCCCCCCCCCCCCTTATCCCCAACTGTCTCACTCTATAAACTACAGAATGTAAATGCTTGTGAGTTTTTTCAATTTATGATTTTGTGATTTACCGGCTAGTAAATTAGAGTGCTGCAATGTTACCATTAGCCACCGCCCACATAACGTATTTATGCAAACAGTTTGATCAAGTTTGCGCTACCAAGTTCTATGCCACGTTTTAAAGCATTATTTTTCATTAAAATAGCCCCAAAATTAAGTTAGTTTTGAAAAAAAATGCAAAATTTTCAAGCGCTGGAGGCTCAGCCCCCAGACCCCCAAACACGGTCCCCCATTGCGAATTTCTGGGTACGCACCTGGCAACTTTGTACTGTTTATAATTAATTATTTGCGTTTTTTGTAGCTTTTGTTTGGAACAATTTTTTCTTGATCGTTCAGTTGCAAACCTTATGATGTTAATTACACTGTAGATGTATGCCTAATGCTTAATTGTTTTTGTTTGAAAAGTTTTATTTGCATTACGCACTGTGTGACTTTGATTCCATCTTGTGACATTGCACTAAGTTATTTATTTGCCAAAGTATAGATCGCGAACAAATTGTTGATGTCATTTTTGACCCCCCCCCCATTTGAAAAATCCTGCGTACGCTGCAGCATAGTAAAAAGTACCCTACAGTCATTGACACAGCATAGCAAAAAGTAATCTTGCAGTTATTACCAATGTAGTCATCAGCACATCATAGTAAAAAGTACGCTGTAGTCATTAGCACATCATAGCAAAAAGTACCTGAATTAAATGCAGAACACTGTGCATGGAGTCACGAAATGCCTTCACATTAGCAAGTTTTAGTTACATATTGTCCATCAAAGCAGTTTCATTAATAAGCAATCGCGAAAATTGATTGGGTGAGCGTTTTTGAGCTGGATAATTAATTCATATTTTAAAACCGAAAATAAACCGGCATCTTTCCACAAAAACAAATTTATTTATCATCTTTTGAATTTCTAACGGCACCTGATGTTCGCTTTGTTGTGCGTTCCGGTACTGAAGGAGTAGAAATCTGGGAGGATGCTACTCCTGGCCAAACAGAAGGAGGATTTTTTGGGTGTAAGCTTTCCACCCCGTACTTCAATAATTTTAAAATTCTTTCGGCCAATGGAGTTCACATAAAACAGTATAGCTATTTACAGTGAGATTAGCATTTAGCACTGTTTATATCCATTTTCTTCTTTCTTCAGTATCAGCAGGCAAGCGATACACAGATTGTTTTTTACCAGAGTCTTCAGTGTTAATTTTTTCACAATCACAGTTAGCGCGACATGTGTAAGCACAACATTTTCTGGGCATTAAGATATTTAAGCTGCAAAAACAATCATCTGTATAGTAGGCAGTGGCAATTTTAACAAGACTGTATACACTATAATCCTCATTTACTCTTAAACTCAGTAAAAATAAGGTACGCCAACAACAGGTAAAACGTACACTAAAGACTAGCATATAGATATGGTTTTGAACCGCAAAGTGGGTACCGACTACCTAGACGGCTATCTGCAGCTCGTGCATGATGTCCCAATGCAGTCAGCGTTCTTCATTAGATTCCAACTAACAGACCTGTTTGCTACTGGCACTCAAGATGTGGCTTAAAAGTTACAGTAGCCTATTGCTTTTTGCATCATGTTTTTAGCTAACCAGAGGCCTGCATACAGGCATATACAGTAAGCTTTATACTTACAAACTCTTCTTCGATGCAATTGGTGAAGTCTAATCTAAACGAGATCTGTAGATTAAACTGTAAGCAAAACTCTATTTTGTAATTTAATTTATTATCTACTAACTGGGTCATTAACCGTTACAACTTTGCCACAAAATCTACTACTTAATTGCTGTAGTGAAACCAATCTACCGGTTTGCAAAACCATTTCGTTGACTGTGAGTCTATAGTTGAGAATGCAGAGCGTGACAAAATAGAGCAAAACCGCGTGCCGTGTGCAGAATGCCAATCGGTGCGCATAATTAGAGTCAGCCTCCACAAACAGCCGCCGCTTGCACGATGTCATGGCCTGTTGTTGAGGTCGCCATGCTTGGCTCTCAAAAAATGCGGACACACGTCATAATGGAGTGAACCTACTGGGTGTAGGCCTATTGCTTTATGTTGAAACTTCGCAGTAAACTACTGTAGTCTTAAAACATTGTAGCTGAATGATTTATTAGAATTGACGATGAGCTTTGGTTCGATTGGAATGACGTTATGGACTGATGACCGGTATACCCATAGCTACCGACTGCCATAGGCTATCGATTTTCCTCGAAACTTAGCGGTATTCTTCGAAGCAGTTATTGTATTAGGCTGCTTTTTGTGGGTAGGCTATCATCATAACAAACACGTGGTGTAATTCATAAGGCAGTTCGTTTATTTTTCGACCTTTTGCAAGAAACATTTTCTTCATTAATGGTTACCGGTATTTTATCTTGAAAAATTGTTTTGAAGTTTTGCATTCATAACAATCAGCTGCCAAGCACGACGGTCACTTGACTTCAAAGCAAGTTTTCATGTTTTAGAATTCACCACAAAAAAATTCAAGCTAAAACCAGCTAAAACTTTAATTATGCAAACTTTTTGGCAAACAACTTACCCATGATTAATTATTTAGTTTAAATGTATTACATTTTGAATTTTTACATTCAAAGAAAGATAAAAAATATCTTTGTTGAATTTTGTGGATTATTTCACGGCAACACCAATAGTAGAAAAAATTATTCAAGCGTATGATTTAAAAATATTCATCCTCGTTCAAGTAAAAGCGGTATATCTAAAAAACATCACCTGGTTGCAACCGAAGACATTTCAATCATTATTCAGGCATTAAAAATCTATTTGTAAAAATTTTTTCAAGAGGTACCTCGATGGGTGTATCACGAGACAACACAATTTTGGACACCGTAACAAGGCCTAATAATACAGACAAGTATTTTCTTGATTGATTTTTATTCTGAGGTTTGCGTGTTCTTCTCGACCGAACATCATTAATATGAATGTATGAAATTGCAAAGAACAGTTAAACCTTAAACGGTACAGCGGAAATAAAGCAAAAACAGAATTTTATTCACAACTGTTTATAGTTTCCACCGTTAAAGCCGAAACTATGTCAAACAGTGTGAGCAAGTTTAGCGAATTACATAAATTTATGAATTTTTCATGGGAAAGTTTTCGCTGGCTGCAACAGTTTAAAAATGGCCGATTAAAAACAAAGGAACTCGGAACGCGCGCGTCGGTTGTTCCAATTGCATCAAATCTTCCACATCCCTGACGTGAATAACCCTGTTTCCTTTGTAGGACCATGATCAGACAGAACTTTTGTTTATTTATTAGAATTTAGAACTATGTGATTTATATTTCTAAACACGTAGAAAAGCTTATTTATGTCCAATTTCCCATTAGTGATTTCAAGATAACATTTGCGACCCGATGAGACATGAATCGGTACGGTAAATGTTTCGAAAAAAATATGGCAACACGCGCCACGAACGCAACGCTGTAGTGCAATTGTTGCAACATAAACAGTAAAACACCAACATTTATTACTGCGCATGTTAGCGTTTGTGACAGAATAATACAAAAATGCAAAATTTTTATCGGCGCATTTTTGATTGATTTTTTAAAGTTCATGAGTTTACTGATTAGGGTTTCAGGTTTGGGCTACTGTGCTAGGGCTAGGTTTGGAGTTAGCAGGTTAGTTTACTTTGTTTTATTATTTTAGAGTCAAGATGTAAGTGTGGGTTAGTTAGATTTGGGTCAGAAAAGATGAATTTGGAAGTGGCTAGTGTTACCTACGTTACGTAACGCCGATAAAGAGAGTAAAGCAAAGAGTGAGCGCTCATTTACTCTTTTTTTTTAATCATTATTACTATATTAGGGTTTGTGTTAGATTTTGAGTTTGGGTTAGGATTAGCATTAGGGTTAGAGCTAGGGTTTAGAGTTTGGGTTAAAGCAGCATTGCCATTTTTTTATTCTTATGCAATCAAAATAGCAGTCTCTGCCTAAAAATTTTCGGTGAATTGAGTTGGCCTTTTGTCTCTTCCTAGCAGAAAATATAAATTACAACCATCTCAACTGTAGGCATCTGCACACTGTGTTAGTGTGTTCATTGTTGATTGTACAAGCAGTGTACAAGTGTATGAGTTACAACAAGGTGTTAATGGTCAATTATTTCTATACAATATATACTTGATTTGCAGCTGCTAGATCATTTACATATTTAAAAAACTGATGTTGTAATGTTAGGGATGTAAAAGCGTCTATCTAAATGCTGCACTGGCCATGGTCTTGTGTCTTTTTTTTGGTTGCTAATTCTAACCAGCTAACTTTAAAAATTTTAATGCACTCTTGGAAATTATAATTTTAGCAGTATAAGGTTATTGTTGCGGTAGAGCAGACCCTCTTAGGGTCATTTTTTAATTTCAACTTGCATGGATGTTAGATTTTTGCCTTGAGCCAAAAAAATGAGAAATTCAAAATTTTTTTGAAATTGGACCCCGTTTAGATACTGCCCCCGGGGCTTTTTTGAATTGCGCCCCCCAAATCTGAGAATACTCATAAAATTGGTATTACTAGTGCTAGATATGCAATGTTGGTACTCATTTTTATTGCTTTTCGGAGAGAAAGACAATGGTGAGCTTTAATATAGCATTGGAGTTACTTTTAAGTTTTTGAATTTTTCTTACAACTTAAGATTTTCACAAGCGCATTAGCTTTTTAACGTTTTCTTTCAAGTTTTAACACAACTGTTTACATGAAATGATATATTACCAAAAAAATACAGTTAATGCAATGCAAACAGCAATGATAGCTTTGGTTTTATTGACTAACATGAACAGCTTTTTTTGTGGTGTAGTATTTTTTTCCGATCCATTGCTTTTTTCTTCCAGCGATACTACACAGTGCTTCACCAATCTGCCTGTTTGAGCCAGCAATTCGTCCACTTGCTGTTGTTGTCATCTTCACAGCATGTTCCACAGACTGCATATGATTTGCATAATTTAGGTGAAGTGGTTGCATAACGAATTGCTCGATATCTGTACTGCTTTTGATTGTTGGAGGCTCATGCAACACTAAATATCTTTTTTGTGAGCAAGACAGGTGACACCATTCCCACGGCCGTTGTCTTGAAGTGTTACCAGTGTAAAATGTTTCTGCAAAGATGCACCTGGGTAGATGAAAATCTCGGACTGGATCTCATTCACCTTCCTGATTTCCTTCTTCAGCATTTCTAATTTTCTGAATAATATTGATAGATTTTGCTCTTACAGTCTTGTCTTCATGTCCCAGCATAGCCAACAGCAATCTTTCGGCATAAGCAAAATACCAAATTCTGCTGCACAAAACCTATCAATATTACTCAGAAAATTAGATATTCAGAAGTTACATACCAGAATTTTGGCATAAATTTTCTACCACTGTAAGGTAGCACTTACTCACTTGTCTGCTTTCCCATTAGGCTTGTGTTTCATCAACATCTGAATTCACACATAACCTATCCTGGTATAGCCCACCCGAATCTTCAAACCACACAGGAGAGCAATTTCTGCACTTGCCATCGTTCTCTCTTCTCAGATTACTCCGATCTAAATCTGACAATAAGGTCACCAGAAAGAGGATTCTTGACCAATATCACATGGGCACTGCACTTAGCTCAACCACATACCACTCGATTAACTAAGCATGGACACCATATATGACGTCACATAAGCAATTTACAACATTAGTACACTATATGCCAAAATTAGCCTACTTACCAGTAAAGCAAATTGCTACAAAAACAATGCCAGTCAACGTTCATACGATTAAATGAATGACAGTCCTCTTTCTGGTGACCTTGTTGTGAGACTTTAAACAAAGTAATCTGAGAAGAGGGTACAATGTCAAGTGCAGAAACTGCCCTCGTACATGGGTAGGCTATACCAGCACGATAGGTTTTGTGTGAATTCAGATGCTGATGAAACACTGGCCCTATGGGAAAGCAGTTATGTCAGCGAAGTGATGCATCACAGTTGTAGAAAATCAGAAATGCTGAAGAAGGAAATCAGGAAGGTGAATGAGATCCAGTCCGAGATTTTCATCTACCCAGGTGCATCTTTGCAGAAACATTTTACACTGGTAACACTTCAAGACAACGGCCGTGGGAATGGTGTCACCTGTCTTGCTCACAAAAAAGATATTTAGTGTTGCATGAGCCTCCAACAATCAAAAGCAGTACAGATATCGAGCAATTCGTTATGCAACCACTTCACCTAAATTATGCAAATCATATGCAGTCTGTGGAACATGCTGTGAAGATGACAACAACAGCAAGTGGACGAATTGCTGGCTCAAACAGGCAGATTGGTGAAGCACTGTGTAGTATCGCTGGAAGAAAAAAGCAATGGATCGGAAAAAAATACTACACCACAAAAAAAGCTGCTCGTGTTAGTCAATAAAACCAAAGCTATCATTGCTGTTTGCATTGCATTAACTGTATTTTTTTGGTAATACATCATTTCATGTAAACAGTTGTGTTAAAACTTGAAAGAAAACATTAAAAAGCTAATGCGCTTGTGAAAATCTTAAGTTGTAAGAAAAATTCAAAAACTTAAAAGTAACTCCAATGCTATATTAAAGCTCACCATTGTCTTTCTCTCTGAAAAGCAATAAAAATGAGTACCAACATTGCATATCTAGCACTAGTAATACCAATTTTATGAGTATTCTCAGATTTGGGGGGGCGCAATTCAAAAAAGTCCCGGGGGCAGTATCTAAACAGGGTCCAATTTCAAAAAAATTTTGAATTTCTCATTTTTTTGGCTCAAGGCAAAAATCTAACACCCATGCAAGTTGAAATTAAAAAATGACCCTAAAAGGGTCTGCCCTATTGTTGCGGTACATATTTCTCTTCCTGTCACCAGTGATCTTTTTACAAAGTGATTTCATCACAGTAATTTCACCACAAAGTGAGGGCTAGGGCAAGAAAGCTTTGGGGATGGTAGACAATTTTAATGATTGCTCTTCTTACTCAATGCTTTAATTTTAGTAATGCTATAGAACAATAATAGTTGCCAAATAGGTCAATTCTGTCTTTCTCTAAGCAGAATGCCATCTGTTGTGCAATCACTTTGTGATGAAATCACTGTAACAAGATTTCTAGCAACAGCCACTAGACAGCATCAGACACTAACTATTAGATGATTTGCACTTTTTTCATTGCAGTAGCTACTTTATGCTTGGATGAATCTTCACCTGTTTAGGAGTTTCTAGAGATCCAATGTTTCTATTAATTTCTTCAAACTCTTCTCCACTGAATTTGCTGCTTGTTTGAATCCACAAAGCAGAGATAATCATCGTAAAGCATCTGATCAAGCGACACAACAATGTGACCAGGGCGTGTGTTGAATCCAAGATCATGCAATCAGGGTGTCGTAACACCAACACCTTTACCCTTTCGGCTACCTACTGACATTGTGGTATATCTTACATTAATTACAAATTTGTTGCAGTAGCGTTCAAATCAATGGATTACTATGAATAAATGTTTCTAAATCTTTTGCTTTATCGTTGCAATTAGGATTTTAGTGATGTGGTTCACTGACAATCCAATGTATTTTTGCCTAGGCTGCGTGATTAGCATATATTTTTTGGTAAGTTTTAGTTAATGTGATTGTTGCTTTAAGTCCTGATTTTTTAACATTTTGGTGTATGTTGAGACTTGTGTTTGGTGGTTATTTCAGAGTTAATGAATTCGATTTGTGTTACAGCACTGTGTACTGGTATAATTATGAACTAAATGTATCAATTCAATTACAAATGTTTAATTGAAATCATCAATATTTCAGATATAAATCTCATTAGATACAAATAAAATTTAAAACTATGAATTATTATGAGTGCCACTGCATGGCTAAAGAGTTGAATTTTCTGTCTATTTTTTATGCTAACTTTTGGGCGTTTCTTGTTTATGTAGTCACCTAATATAGTACTTGCAAGACTAATCATAGGTTATTATAACTTTTGAAAAAAGGCCAATCAAGGAGAGTAATTTGTTTTTCAGTATGTTCTCATAAAAAAATTTACAAATAAAGTGGCTTGGCATCATCGTGGAAGTTATTATGAAACTGGAGATGGGTATTTTGCTTTTCCAAATATTAAAGAAAAACCATCTTTAAAATTATCCGTAATTGTTCCAGCTTACAATGAAGAGGAAAGATGTAAGTTAATGTTGATCACTTAGCATTTTGTGGAATGATGGAAATGTAATAAACTCACTGATTCATAATGGTAGCAGGTTCTATTATTACATTAAACTGATAGTGCTTTTGTGAAATAGCAAGTGTTTGAATTTAGTATTAAATATAATGTCTCAATAAATCTTACAATTGATGATTAATGGATAGTATCTCAATGTGCATAACAACCATAGATCTACAAAATTGCTGTTTAACTTTTATCTTTCCTAAATTTGTATGTTTTATTTTTAATGATAGCAGATAAGTAACATTGAACCAGTAGTCTGGTCCATAATTTTTGGCTTAAAAGCCAAGTTATATACAGTAGTTTTACTGTATATAACTGTAAAAATACAGTAGTTATTTTACACTAATAAACAATTGTCTTCATATGATTAATGTTTTGATTTTTGGAGAACACTGCATGGTATGAAATAAACTGTTGCAATATATCACTTCAATGTTTTTGTGTTTACCGAAGTTTATATACACTCACTCATTTCCAAACCAAAATAAAAGTTTAGTAAAATATCAATTAACAATTAATTTCTAAAATGTTGCTAAGTTATGGCAAATTTTGAAGAATTACTCAATAGCCAATTGATTTTGAGATTGATGTTGTTTTTATACAGTGCCAGTTATGTTGGATGAAACTATAGAATATCTGGAAGAAAGACAAAGTTTTGAAAAGAGTTTTAAATATGAGATTGTTGTTGTTGACGATGGTAGTAAAGATCAGACTTTTAAGGTATTATGAACTTCTACTGATTTTAAGATTTGTTCAAGTATTTTGTGATTCAGCAAAATTTTCAAAAAAATTTCTGTGGTATGTTGTATTTGCTATGCTGCTTTGATGATGTAGGTCTGACAACAAAAATTAATTACCATATGAGAGAAAGCTACAGGGCTGCAAACTCAAACTTGTTTGTTTTGCTGATTTCAAGCTCGAAAAACTAAATTTTTGGAACTCAAACTTGAATTCAAATAAAACTGTCCAAGTTCATTGAAAAGAAATTTAAAGATTAAAAAATTGCTGAAAAGAAATATTTTTTGTTGATCATGCTGTGTAAATTGAGATTGTCGCCCATTTGTTTATGCTGTGACGACCAAAAAAAACAGCGTGTATATAAAAAGAAAGTGATTTAAGTCGAAAAGTAGACTTAGTGTTTTCAGTCAGCCTGAACTCGAAAACCGATATTTTTGCTGGACTTGAAGTCAAAAAAATTAAATTAGAAAACTCAAACTTGAACTTGAATAAAAATTGATTGAGTTTGCAGTCCTGGAATGCTCTATGAAAGTGAAAATAACGATTTCAGAACTTTACTTTCAACTTTATGTTTTTCAACTTTTGAATGATCGCTGTTTTAGCTTAGTTTAAATAATTTTTGGTCCATTTAAACAAAACCGTAGTTTTTTTTTCATTAGAATTGATATTTTGCATAATTACTTCATTTCTGTCTTGCAGGTAGCAATGTCTTATTCCAAAAAGCATGGTTCAGAAAAAATCCGTGTATTGCAGCTGCCGGTTAATCGCGGTAAAGGAGCTGCTGTAAGAAAGGTTTGTCATATTAAATGAATTGCCTACCATAGCTTTCTTATTTAACCAGAAAGTTGAAAAATCTTTTGTAATGGTGGATAGTCTGGAATTTGTTATTGTAGCAAGCAAATTTTAGCAATTTGTTCTCTTTAATTTTGTTAAAAGTTAAGTTATTAATTAGTGGATAGATCTAAAAATTCATCAAGAAAAGATGGGATCAGCCACAAAATAGGGGATCACAAACATCAATTCCGTCGAAAAGACCTGGTTGGCAGTAATCTGCTCAGTCGCATTGGACTTTGCCGGTACCGATTATCCACCAAAAGTTTTTCCTAGCCTATGCGAATCTTGTAAGTTAAGTTATTGTGACATTTTTGAGATTTTTCCAAAAAAAAAGATTCAAATAAATATTCAAAACAGAAAATCACTTTTTCTTTGAATAATTTTCATTTCTTGTAAACAGTAGACTGTGCTATATACCAGAAAACTGTTCGAAATGGAATGGTTACCTTTTTCCATCAAAAAACCTGTATATTTTCAAAGCTGCAGTATATTACGGTAACCAAAATCCAGTTGAATTTTTTTCATGTATTTTTCAAAGGGAATGCTTGGAGCTAGAGGAGAAATGCTATTAATGGTTGATGCGGATGGCGCAACGCGTTTTTCCGATCTCCAAAAGCTTGAAGTTAAAATGAAGCCACTAATACAAGAACCAGTAAGCGAAACTTGACATTGAATTTAGTTATACTTTTCATGGTTATTTGGCCTTGGCCATGTTTCGTGTTTTATTCTCAGCAAAATTTTGGTGGAGAAATAGTTGCAACTACTCATTGCATTCGTACAAAGCTCAAAACTAATCTTTCGAGTTATTTTTCAACAAAGAAACTCGTATGATAAAGGTTTTTGAACATTTAGCCGATGTTCTTGTTGCTTGTTGAGAGATTAATATTTGTTTTGTACCCAAACTTTTTTTCCTTCTATCACGTTTCTCGAACGCGTTTCATTTCATCTGCAGCGAACTTTCAGTTTTTTAGAGTGTTGGAGTAACTTCACTCTCGCTTACAGAACAGCATGGCGATTGCAGTCGGATCGCGCGCTCATTTGGAACGAGAATCCATAGCCAATCGCTCTTTGTTTCGAACGTTTCTGATGAAAGGATTCCACTTGATCGTGTGGCTCCTTTGTGTTAGATCGGTGAGAGATTCTCAGTGTGGATTCAAGCTCTTCACTCGCTCTGCTGCTCACATTGTGTTTATGAACCAGCATGTTGAACGATGGTAAGATAACGTAAAGTTTTTAATCGCAGTGTTTTTTTATTTTAAAGACACGAGATAAAAAGTCATGAGATTAGTTGCAAAACTCTTTCCATAACAATATAAGGCGGCTTTTACCTATCACGCGTATTTGCGCGCGGAAATACGCGTGTCATTTAATTGCTTGCATTCCCCCCCCCTTTTTTTTGCATGTACTGTACATTGAAAAGATATCGCCCGTATACACGAGTGATCTGTAAAAGCTGTCTAAGGCATTAAATCAATGATGAAAGTTTTGGATCACTGAAGAAAGAAAATACCAAATAGTATGAATTTGTAGTTTATTCAGAAATAGTACTAACAATCTCAAAGTTTGTTGCTGCCATTTTAGTTTGTATGCCCATATTTTGCACAATGTAAAAAGTTTGACAAACATGTAGTTTGATTTTGGAAGTTTAATGAGTGATTTTATGCGTAGCTTTCTTTCATTGTAATTTTTTTTGCTTCTTTGACAGGGCGTTTGATGTTGAATTGCTGTATATTGCTGAAGAATTAGGCATTCCAATTAAAGAAGTAGCTGTAAAATGGACCGAAATAGAAGGTAATTGTAGCTATATTTTTGACAGTTAGTAAGTATCTGCAATGCTGTTGTAGTTAAAATTGCCTTACATTTGCGACACATCCCCGTGCTGAAAGAAAAGTCGCTTATCGGATTGGAAAAACCTACGAATGGCCCGCAATGGGTAGCGATTACTAGTGACTGGCTATGTGTGAACTGGCTTTGCCGGTCTCTTTGGTGGGGACTTTCTGCTATTCCATGCTCTCATCCATAAAACGGATCTGGGCAATTCCAACCAACCAATCCTTTTCTGTTTGATTGATATGGCTTTGGATCGCAATTTGGTTTCAAATCTGACAAAATGAGTTATTTTGCAACGTGGTTTTAAATTTCCGGAAAAGAAGTGCTGTCTTACTACCAATTTATGTTTTGTAGTCGTTCCAGTTAACTTTCTGTTGTTTAGGTTCCAAGATAATACCAGTTTTCAGTTGGTTGCAAATGGGAAAGGATATTTTACTCATTTGGCTTCAATATCGCTTAGGTGTATGGAAAATCAAAAGAGAAATAGAATAGTTCAATTGTTCGTGTGTTATCATAGTTAATTTATGCAATACGAAGCACTATGATCGCTGCAGTCAAGGCTAAAATTTTTCGAGATAATGCTACACAGTTGCAATGCATCCCTCTTTAAGTAGTATCGCTTTTTCGCTTTTGTATCTACTGGTTTGCGCGCACTGCTTAGCAATAATACGTTGAACATTACACAACACAGCTTTTACGAGTAACTGCATTGGTCGAAGTTGACGGTCTTAGTCATTCCCAATATTGTTTTAGCTATTTGCTGTTTACCTAAATTCTACATTTATGGGACCTTATTTTTGTGAGAACATCTTAAATTTACTAAAGGTGGCAGTAGTCTTTTTGCGTTTTATTTAGCCTTTTTTCGCGTTTCTAGGACGGAATGTTATGTAGCATTGCAGCTAATCTTACCTGTTGGGTCTTTCTTGCTAAACGCTTTCTGCTATAGGATTTTACATCAAGTTGAATGATAAAATCTTATACGGAAATTCAATGACGTCCGAAACGAGTTTGGGCAGTGACAATGCAATTCTGGGGCTGTTACCTGTATGACACCAGTTTCTCGAGTAGGAAAGAGAAAAGACGGACGGACTCGCTACAAGTTAGTTTTTACCTATGGGCGAGGTGGCACTTGAGTCTATTGGGCGCCCGCTACGATAAAATAGAATCGTTGCAAAGTAAAACACAATTGTACTTCGGTTTTTCGATGTGCCATTTTTAATTCGGTGCATGTGGAGTTTTGCATAACTTATAGAACGTGCAGATTGCCGCTAGTATGTCGTGGATCTTTGTGCAATCTTTATTGATGGCTTCAATATTTTTTTTTTTTTACTTTGAAAGTTGATTTCGATTGTTTGATGTTTTAAGTTGAGAAACATGTAGTGCAGTCAATTGCTATGGTTATCAACTCCTCAATCATCATACCAAGCTTTTGCGTATGAAACTGCGTTTTTTCTGAAGCATGTTTGGTTTTACGTTAAATGGAAAATATTTAGCACTTAGCAGCAGAGTTGTAAGTCGGGTTCGTGTTCGGGCCTAAAGTTGACAAAATTTTGGGCTTAATTCGGGTCTGAGGCGTGCATTTAGTCTTCGGTGCACAAAAATATAATCAAAATAACTTGGCAGCATTGCTAAATTTTTTCAACAAAACTTAACTTTCGGGTTTTTTTCGGGAATGATTTGGGCTTCAAATTAGTATTCTGGTTCGGGCTTATATTTTCGAGGCCAAGGACTTATATTTTCAGGCCCGTTTACAACTCTACTTAGCAGTACCCGGTAATGCAGTGCTATTTGGTGGCAGTATTTTTCGTAAGTGAGCGGTAACCTACTTCACCAGTAGGTTTATACCGGTACGAATTTAATGTATGTAACCGTGATGGTGCTGTACTACTTGCGAGTTGCGACAAGGTTCAATAGAAATAAAACTTTGCTCAGATAAAATTATTAAAGATATATTGCTCGAAATCGGCTTTTGAAGAAATAAGAACTGCTTGAGGTAGTACAAAGGTGCCCCCGAACCTTCCAGAATTTCCCTTATTTGCGAAAATACGATTTAATCCATTGACTCCGTTCATTGGTTACCCTGCATCTTGCAATTTTGTAACATCACAAATGGCAAAATTTCCAGCAGACTTTAGGCTATATAATTGCCTACTGTAGTCTATATAGCAACCTGAAACAACACCAGCCTTGTCTAGTGGTCTACCAGTCCTATTCTTGTCAACTCTTTTTTCACTAAGCAACGTTATTGTACAACAAGCAATAAAATAACAGAATATACGGTAGGCTAATCTCAGATATGTAATCAGAAACAGAGGTGGAGTCGAGGACACAAAAAAAAATCCGAACAGCTCTTCTGAGAACAGACACTCGAGGCCTAGGACACAAGCGCAAGTGTTCTCCAAACAAAAAAAGGTCTTCCAAAAATTTTTTTTCATGCGATCTCCAAAAAAAAATGTCTTCAGAAAAAATTTTCCGGCGATCTACAAAATTTTAACAATTCAAAACAATAGTGCTTTCCTCGAGCCGAGGACTTGCCTTCGAGGCCCAAGGACTTTAAAATGTGTCCTCGAGGACTCAACCTCTGATCAGAAACTAGCGCAATAATAAAGCACTATACTGTTTTTTACTTTTGGCAATCACAAGAGTATTACAAAATAACAGTATCAAATAACATATTACCAAAAAATGGTTACAGCAGCAAAACAATGCACATAATTACATGCAAAAGAAAGTAGATATACTGTACCGGTATTAGAACAATTACACAGAGGGCATACATGGTCGCTGCACTAAACAGAATAACATTGTAATAATGATGCTTAAGTTGAAGCAAAATTGCGCTGGTAGTCGTTTTGGATTTTAGATTAATTCTGTATGACTTTTTCCGTTTCGTTTTGGGTGTGTCGGCAATTTACTGTGGATCAAAATACTGACTAATATATGACCGTTCGCTGCACTGTAGCTCCCATGTTCTGTTCAAGTTTGATTTATTATTGGTCGCAATAAAACACAGTAAATGACACACTGTCTAAAAATAGTTTACTATAGCAAAACAAAAAATAACTTTTTTGTACGACCGGAGACTGAAAGGAGCCTGTTGTGGTCATCTAGTCAAACACCCCCCGACTATGCCCCCTTGTTGCTCATAAGAGCTTCAGATCTATTTGAATGTATTGCTTTGAGAGTGATGAGCTGAGACAATTCTAGTAAAAATTCTTAGATGTTAAAAAGAACTGCTTAGAATCAGATTTAATCTTAGAAAAGGAGGAAATTTTAACGTTGTTCGGAATAAAATTTCACGTTCTAACCCCTGGTATAAGAAAGATTGTTGCAGCTTCCTACTTTTTCATAAATAAGATACTAAAAATGAGAGAGGTGGAACAACGAGCAGGATGGGAATGTATGACATTGGACTTTGTGAAGTATTGGTTAGGTTGTAAGAGCTTTAATTTTCATGCCCAAGCTGCCTCAGCGTGTTTCCTAAGCCCAACGTTACAAAACACGAACTTTTAGCCAAATTTCGTTTTTCAAGTGACTCTGTTATTCCGCTCTGTTTCTACGGTTCTACCATGCCCCTTTTTATTCGTAACAGATCCCGCACAAAATCCCAAACGGACAAAATCCCGAATGGAAAAAATCCAGAACGGACAAAATCCTGAATGGAAAAAATCCCGAATGGACAAAATCTCAAATGAAATCCCAAGTTGGGCAAAATCAAAAATCGAACCAACTTCAAAGATAGTGAAGGTCAGGATTAATAGTTGTACCTACTGCTGGCTTATAAACACTAATAAAAATATAAATAATTAATTTGCCAAAAAAACTGCATGTCTTTCATTCGCTTGCTTGGTGGGTATAAGTCAAAAAAACTTCGCAGTTTTGTCGAGGTAATTTGATGCAAAGCAGTTTGTCTTGTAGCGAGAACCTCGCACTAATCACGTTTGACGTCAACTCTTTCGGTTTGCAGGAAAAGAAACTAGGCAGTATTGAAAAAAGGCATTCAAGTCAAGTTTTTCACTCTTAACCAAAATGTTGGGATAAGCCTAAAACGCATTCTCGCCAAATTTGAAGTTTCTACGCCTTCCCGTTTTTGAGATATTGCAGTTCAAAATTAGCCGTTTTTCCTCTTACTTCAGTGTTGCCGTTTTGTCAGTATTGTGAGAGAACATCAACTTTTGAAATGCTGGCTTACATTTATTGGAAAGCAGCTATTGTTACAGATCTAAACCTTTACTTTGTTTTTACAATAACTCTGCCGCAAAACAATGATTGAGCAGAGGTGGAGTCGAGGACTCAAGGCTCGAGGTCATGGCCAAGGATACAAAAAAAAATCCGAGGGCCAAGGCCAAGTACAGCCTTTCCGAGAACAGAACCTCTCGAGGCCAAGGACACAGGCGCAAGTGTTCTCCAAACAAAAGATTTTCAAAATTGTTTTTCAGGCGATCTCCAAAAGAGAAGAACAATAAAGGTCTTCGCAAATTTTCTTCGAGGTTTTTGGGGTTTTCCTGGATAATTTTAAAAATGAACAAATTCCCTACTGTACTATTGTAGGAACCAGAACTTAAATTGCAGGGGGGACGCGTCCCCCCATCGAGAGTTAGCGTCGCCCCATCGAGATTTTGCGTCCCCCTATCGAGATTTGAGCGCTGGATGATCAGACAAAAAAGACCTACAAATTCCGGCCGAATATAGTACCAAATTCTGGGGGAAAAGTGATTTCGAAGGAGAAACACTTCAACTGTTG